>JAOTRH010198172.1:0-11346 GCA_034768845.1 Heliamphora exappendiculata | reverse complement strand
AGGATCTTCTTGAAGCTGTAATAGGCTTGTGAATGTGCCCGTAAACATTCAGATAGCTCAAGTGAAATCTTGAAGCTTGTAAAGGGTTTGAATACGCCCGGAAGTATTCTGAATAGTGAAAATACTAAGTGAATCTTGAGGAGTGGACGTACGCTAGGATAAAACCAAACCACTATAAATCGCTGGTGTCTGGTTCTATTTTTCTATCCCTCATATTTTAATATTTGCTTTGATTATATAATTGCATATCTTGCTTTATACAATATTAAAAGATTTCTGAAATTTTTTTTTTTTTAACTTTTTATCTCGATAAAAGACCTAATTCACCCCCTCTTGAGTTGCCTAGATCTAACAAAAATCAATAAAACAAAATGAGCTACTGATCTTTAAAACGTTAATCAAAGAAAACAAGAGTTTGAGAGTTAAAATACGAACTAGGAAAGGTGTTAACCACCTGTTCGCCCAAATGACCTCAACTAATCATCATTTATTCTTTAATTAGATTTCTCAAATGCATGTAAATATATAAAGTAGATGCAGAAAGAGAACAATCAAAATCAAATAAAGAAAATACACAACATATGTATATAGAACACCAAATCAAAGCAAATAAGAAAATAAAATCTTAAATTTTACGAAATGTAATTTCTAACTAATAGATATATGGAGCAAACCTGCATGCAATATTATCAAATAACCATGATTCAAATAAAAGAACAAAGATATGCTAAAAAAAAAGTCACTAAATTTTAATTATACCAAAAATGAACATTAAGTTGTTAACAATATCACTAGATAACTAAAATAGTCTAAATTAAAGCATACTTAAAAAATAATCATACTAAATATGCATTTTTTTAAATGGCCTAAAATTACACTAACATGATTTTAACCAAATATAAAGAAACTTATACTTGAGAGTAAAGCTAAACTAAAGATATGTGAGAATTTTATAAAAGAAGAGAAAATAAAATGCTATTAAAACTAAAACCAAAATTAAAATAAACTAAGATTAAACCAAAATCAAAGATTTTTGATAAAAATGCTACCGAAAAGGGGAAACTAAGCTAAATTTAAGAAATTTTGTGAATTTTGATATTAGATACAAGAAAATAAAAAAATAAGAAGAATGCTATTAAAAGGAAAATAAACTATTTGTAAATGTTAATGCTAAACAAAATGAAAGAAAAGAAAAATAAAAGAATGCTACTAAAGAGAAAATCAAACTAATATTAAAAGATTTTGTGAATAGAAGAAAAAGAAAAGAAAAGACGAAGAATACTATTAAAAAAAATTAAATTAACAAAACAATAACGAATGAAAATAACGACTATTACATAGTAATATAACAGTCATTTGACTAAGGAATATAAAATATGGGTGTAATACTGATAATTACCACCATATGAATGTGAGTGCATTGATTATGACAATAACGACATCGTGAGTCGCAATTGTCAAATATTAGCACTATTTAATTAATGAATATATTAAGTTCAAACGTCAAATGCAGGTAAAAGGAAACAAGCTGAAATTGAATTTATAACATAAACGTAACTAGTTTAATAAACTAACCACGTTCACTACATACCTAATGAATTCTAATAACTAAAACAACTATATAAGCAATATAAAGAACGTATGCAAGATAAGATAGCCAAATTAATTCGATCACTCTAAAGAGATGGAAAATGAAGAGAGAAAGATCAGAGATCCAAACGGAATACCTAGATCGCTATAACCCGGGTGAATTCTCAAGTTAGGGATGTGTGCTTCAACAATTCAATCCTCAATCAATGATCTAGACCAATGTAAGGGTAAGTTGAGAATTCAGTAGGGTTTCGCTATTGATGGTCAATTTCTCGATGCTTCGGCAGGGTGTCGGCGTTAGAATTCTTCCGTCTTTCAACCCGTCAGAGCTCTGATATCAGAATTCTCTTTTGAAAACGTACTAGAGGTACGGTATTTAAAGAGTTCTTCAACCAATAAAATGCTGACACATTTTGGGACACGTCAGGCCATTTGGAGTTGGCGATCATCGAGTTCAGACTGGGCGGTCGCCACAAAAAATCAAGTTTTCAAAAAAAATTTATGGCGGTCGTCACAATGAAGTTGGTGACCTCATGGTTCAATTGTGGCGGTTGCCACTTAGGCCAGGATTTTCAAGAGGTTCTTGTGGAGGTCGTCACAATGGAGTTAGCGGTCCCATGGTTCCAAGTTTGCAGTTCAAGGTGATTTCGCTGGTTTAAAGCCTTTGATAATTGGGTTCGAACATTAAGCTTGAATCACTTCTCGAGAATTGTTTTAGAAACACCATTCTCCCTGTTTTCATCATTGGATTCACTTGGATCAACCTAAGATTAGGCGGAGTCAAATTGGGGTGTCTGCAATAGGTTACAAATTGGGAGAGTCATTTTATAGATGGTTGAAACAGATTATCGAGAGAGAATAGTTTCGAGTGGATTCGTACACCAACTACTAGCTGAGGGCTCCCATTAATTCGGAGTAGATATCACATAATATACTAATCCAGAACTACATAAACAACAGATAGATTTGATCAAAAACGAGCCAACGAAGATCCAAGTTACTAGCATTCTAGTAGCTCGGTTAGTTGACAATGACATCAGTAGCTCGAATATCCCAAAGTTAACTAAAGAGTACACAAACGAAGTGGTTATGAGGCTTGGAAGGCGCGATCAACCACCATGGTGAGTGACTTGAATTATCGAAGCCTGAGTAACTCAGGGTTTGAATAACTCAGAAATCATCGACAACAGTCATTGTAGATGTAACACTAGCATAGCGATAAAATACTGGGTTCTAGATTTGAATCACTCGAAGCTATCGGCAACTCGAGCTATTGGGATTCAGTAGCTCGGTCGAGTATGAACTATTACTCATCACATAGAAGTACAAGAAAACATAACCACACATACAATTCCAAAGTTGCTAAAAAGGTTGGATCGAACAGCACAGCCTGTGAGTGTAGTTTTAACTACCTAATTACGATGACATAACACATACTGAATAGCCAATATATGGCACAGTCTATATGACTATATATTTCTCTAAGAATCGAAAGAGTGTCTCAGAGACAATTGAAAACAATGGCAGCACAATCCTACACGAGACGTTAGGAGACATGTGGCTTGGTGGCTAAGAAAAGGACTTGTCATGCCAGGAGCTCACCCACTCGAGTGATCCCCGAGTTACTCGACCAAAGTGGGTCAAGTACTTGACCTGAGTGGGTTGGGTGCCCACAGAGCACTCACTGGCCGACCTAGTTGAGTTAGAGTAGAACACTAACTCTCTAAACAATAGTTGATCTTCGGGATAGAATCTCTTGATTCTCCAAAGTTAGCTTTCATGATCTGATTAGATCTCTTAGGAGTGCTATTCTAATCCTAACAACTTCTCCCAATGGTTATAAATAGGAGGGATAGCTGCACTCCTAAAGGTATCATAATTCAGAGGTTGATACATATTGATCATATTGTCGATATTCTAAATTTAATTAGCTTTCTCCTTCACCCAATCATTTCTCTCTCCGTTATGTGTTTCTAACTATTTTGTATATTTCACCTCTCTAAATTGTTTATTCTCCTAAAAGAACCCTACACATTTAATTCTAACGTAGCTTCCAGTAATCAAGAAATTGTAGAGACGACTCCACAGAGAATTGCGGCAAAAAAAGCTTTATGGATCCAAAATGAACCTTCTGGTGTAGGAAAATCATGATCTGAATAGTAAACGAAAAGCAATAGAGATTCACTCATTTTCCTACTCAGATATCAACCTTTGTTTTTGTGTTTTCGCATTGAGAATTATTTGTGGATGAAGAGATCCTTCTATCACTCTAATATTTTCTCGCATCTAGGATTCTCCGTTATATTTCTTTGGCCGAGTGACATGGACTTTCACGATGTTCATTTTCCAACTATGAAACATGGTTAAGTATCTTACTTACATCGGGGACCTACTCCCCAAGTGATTTGACCAATAGTGGGACAAGAAATATTGAGTGGTAATGTGGGTAGGGTTTTCGATAAATGAAAAAATCTTAAGTTTTTTCTTCCCAGATTTGGTGAGAGATTTTACTTGTAAGATATCTAATGAAACCGTGCAAAAAAAAAATTTAAAGAAGGTTGAAGCCACGCCCACTAAAATAGAAATTTTATAGCAAAAGAAAATAAAAACGATTACAATGCAAAAAATTAAATTACAAGAATTGAAACCTAACTCAAGACAAATTTAAAAATAAAAAGGTTGTTGCCAGGTATTGTGTGTCATTGACTTTCCACGATTTGGCCTATTTATAGGCATTGATATTAATTTTCTCTCGAATTCAAAAAGGTAACTACCTTATCTCCTCAAATGTTGGTAATCGTTACCAACTGCCTCGTTAGTGGGCATGTACAACGGTTATATGCTTTAGTAGGTGATTGCACTCTCTTTCTTTTACTAGTTTGCTGTCGAATGTCTGATTTTAAATACACCTACCTTAATTTGTCAGCTGTTCAATTGACAGAGCCTTTTTTATTTGACAAAAGTCACAATATACCTTATCTCATAGTTTGTTAACTACTCACTCGATAGAACCTTTTTAATCGGCAAAAGTTATAATAGGCTTTAACTCAACATAAGCCATAAAGAGATCATTTATTGCGGTCGATGGGACATTTAATTTCTCTCTTATTAATTTTTGCAAAATATGATGTGAACAATGAGAAAGGTGTCTCTGTCTGTGCCCTAGCAAAACTCATTTTTTCTTTTTATAATCAACCAGACATCAACTTGAGGGAGTTATTTCTGTGGGGTACAGAGTTAAGAAATCGATATCTTCAAACGAAGGGTTGGTGATTTACAAGAATAGCCTTATAAATGTGGAGCAGAAACAACCATGTACCGTTAAAAAGGTAAACAAAAAGTATTTTTCGGCAGGAAAAAAGGACAAACAAAAAAGAAGGTAGTACACCATCTCTTTATATATAGGGATGGATGGCGATAGATTTTGGAAGAGAATATCAATGGCATGGTTCTAGGATTAAAATGGACTACAATTTTGTTGGGAACTGTATTTTCATGCCACGTGGCACTTGATAGAGGCTCTATCGTGGCTCATTTTGCTTAAAACAACGTTATTTTAATAAAGTGCTGGTTTTAAACTTCATTAAAGCGACATCGTTTTGTTTAAAACGACGTTTTATGTATTGCACAAAATCATTGCATGGTAGGAGATTCTTGTTCGGAGAGAAGAAGATAGGACGGGGAACAGGTGCAGCCTACATGATATGTGGTGTGCATTTTAAATGGCAGAATGATACAATTACTTCATGTCTTGTATTTCAGCCAAAATGGCCATATGAACCTTTATATCATCTGCTGAGTTATAGGGATGTTTATTGGAAAGTAGCCTTTAAGTTAAATTTGAAAGCAGAGCTATCCATGCAATAATTCCCTTGCCTTGTGCCCATCCAAAAACTAGCCTCGTAAAGAAGTCAAATATCTTAGCTAAGCTCCAACATTCAACCTGAGAATTTTTTAGGTGGAGTCAAACCAGAATGTAAAGAATACACAACATATACTGAAATTATTCACTAAATACTGATTTCTACAGAGAAGAAATGAGACTGCTCTGAGTACTATCTATTCAGAGAGCACAAAGATCTATAGTGAAGTTACAACTAGCAATGGCTCATGCAAGTCAAATTAGTAATTGGAATAAAAAGGATACAAAGGAATATATTGAATGCTGTAGAACCTAATTTAAGAAAAATATAGAATACTTATGATTTATGAATTTAGAGTTATATACAATCTTAGAGCCCGAGGCAACAGAACTTCGACAAAATGCGCCAATTGTTTGCAAAAATTACTTGAAAATTATGATCTTTCAAGATGTGATATTAACTCAACTAAAAATTTGGATGTCCGGGGTAATTTCTCCTGAACTCTGTTTCATATCGCCAATGGCGGTACGTCCACTGTCAATGACTTAAATTCATGGTGTTCCATACAGATAGTGAATAATCCATAAAAGGTTAAATTATGACAAAGCTTCTTCTATTCCGTCACATAATGTAAACGAGCAAGGGTCAAGCAATTTCTATCCCAATAACACCTGCTGCAATCATAAAGAACCAAGACCAAACTCAGGATCTCAAACAACAATGCTGGATATCATATTACATCACAATCATTTAAGTTTTCAGCTCAATGGAAAACCCTTTAAATTGCATCTTGCCTTGATGCGCCTCAACAACTTCAGGAATCACATTCTGATACTTGCTCACATACTTCTCCACAAACGACTTTTCAGTCATTCTGAAAATATAAACTAGGTTTACATCTACCTTATTTATATCTTTTGACATCAGAAGTTGCAGAACTGAACACCTTGGAATAATTCTCTTCTCCAAGCTAAATTTCAGAAGAATTGGGTTCTTGGAAATCATCGAAGGTTTTAACTCCAACTCCTTCACAAAGAACCCCATCAGTTGCCTAATCTTCTTTTCTGATGCAATCATACACCCGGGATGCAATTTGAATGCCGATAGAATCTCACCCTCTGACAACCCAACGCTATGATAAACTCCCAATTTCCGTTCCCAACGTGATTTGCCCAAGGCCGCCAATGAACGGATAGCTAAAACAAATTGCATCTTGCTGGGATCAAAACCCAGTTTCTCAACTTCGGCAACAACTTCACTAAATTGATAAGTTCTTAAAAGCAGAGACCTTGGTTGAGACATGATCAATTTCAAGATATTTGATTTAGGTACCCCATGACTCATCAAGAGGGCAATGTTCGGCTCAAGTACCTTGTCCAAATTGCATTCAACTATCCGATAGCATGCCTTTATTACTTTTAAGACATTGTCACCGGTGCCTACAACACGTTTAATAACTTGTATGGAAGGCTTAATCCAGTTTTCAAGGCTCCTTTCCAGAATCGAAGGTTCAGAGGACAACATCATAGCAGTTTCTACATCAGAAAATCCCAAAGATTTGAAATACTCCAACTTTGGCTTAAGATTTTTGGGTGCGTTGTAAAAATATAATGATGGGCGCCTCACGGTTAACTTACAAATTTGTTTCCCGGTAAAGCCATAACCTCTAAAGAACTCAACAACTGAACGTGCATCGGTTTGAAGAATGCGTGGCTCTTTGCTGAGTAACTTCATGAGGTCATTGCCAGAAAATCCCAGAGAATCAAACAAATCCATATTCGGCTTAAGAGTTTTGTTTGGATCAGCTAGAAGTATCAATGGACGATTTGTTATCAGATTTTTTATGTGGGTTTCCTTTAACCCATAGGATCTCAAGAGGCTCAGGATCGAGTCTGGCTGATCCGCTGTTTCAAATCGAAGCTTCTTAGACGCTGTAATGGCTGACTCTATGGATAACCCACATGAGTTTAAGAGGTAAGAAACTGTCAGAGATTGTGGGTCAGTTGAATTTGATCCCTGTGAGGTGGGTTTGAGAGATGATGTGGAGAAAAAATAGCCATGAATTGTAGTTGAAGCTATAGGTTTTGTTTGCTGGAATCTCTTACAAATCAAATGAATCATTGAACTGAACTGATATTTATATGTACAGATATATAAACATATACTCACCAGGTTGAAGAATTTAACTTTATATACTTCTTTCTTTCTACATCGATGGCTTCCCTCTCCGTTTGGTATCCGTTGTTAAGCCCCGCAAAACCCTAGCACAAAATGTAAAACGCCTTCGAGCAAGAAAGGTGCAAAGAAAGCGACGTCGTTCTCTCTTTCGCGGATCAGGCAACTAGTTCAGGTTTTTTTTTTTTTTTATCTTAATTATTATTATTATTTTTTTGTAAGATTACTCCTACCAACTCTATCCTCTAGCATGCTTAAAAAAAAAAAAAAATTTATTCATTCTCAAATTTAAGACTTTTAAGTTTTTTTTTTTAAATCTATAACCTCTGAATTTATCTCACATCTTAAGTTTATTTTAACTACCCACGAGTGTTATCAAACAATTAGTTAATTGCTCAAAAGTTTAGATATTTTATTTATCTATCTATCATGGACTATGGCACTATTAGAAAATTAACCGTGGTTAAAATACTATTTAATATAATATAATTTAAATATT
This sequence comes from Heliamphora exappendiculata, assembly GCA_034768845.1. Taxonomy (NCBI): domain Eukaryota; kingdom Viridiplantae; phylum Streptophyta; class Magnoliopsida; order Ericales; family Sarraceniaceae; genus Heliamphora; species Heliamphora exappendiculata. The sequence continues at coordinate 3,219 of JAOTRH010198172.1, read as the reverse complement.
AACTTTGAGAGTAATAAAGAATAAAACTTAATTTAGAGCAATCATATATTAAAAAATAATTTGCTTATAACTTAAATTTTATAAAATTTGATTTCACTAAATTAAATTAATTTCATCTTAAAACTCAAAAAGAATGAACACTTTAACTCTTTTTTATTTTTATTCATTTTTCTCTTCTCACTCTACTACTCTCTCATACCATTAAATTAAAAAAAAACTCAACCTTTTTAATTATCACATAGAACAAATATTACATAAACACTCTTCTAAAGTGTAATATAAATTAACAATTACCAGTGTCTAAAAATACTTTAAATATAATTTAATTATAAAATTAATTTTAAATAATAAACAATCTTACAATTATTAAGGGAGATATTTTAAATATTTTCATGCTCACTCTTAATTTTAAACAAAAATAATGAAAAAATATATGTAAATTAAAAAATTAACTATTTTTTTAGACATCATGTTTGCACATATATTAAAAATATATTCTTTTTAAAAAATAAAGAGAAAAGTTGAATTTGAAATAGAAATAAAAAAATTAGGTTTAAAATAAAGAGAAAAAGAATTTAATTTTTAAATTAAAGAGAGAGTAAGGTGCTAATTAGTGAATGAGAAGAGTGGGAAAAAGTTCAATGTATTAACACTATTATTTTTTGTAATATAGATATATAAAATGCCAATATCTCTATAAATAATACTATTTTCATTAGGAGTTACATGTCTATTTTGTTCTTCCACTTGTTACTTGGTTTTGCTCAATCAAATGATATATTTTGTCTTCCTCCTTCCACTTGTTACTTAGATTTACTCAATCAAAACACATTATTGTCTTGTCATCTTTTTATAAATGGCTGTTTAAGGTTTGCTTTTTCTTTATTATTATCAATTCACTTCTGTCATTCAAATACCTTCTATCTTAGTATATATTTCTTGTAGGGATGTTACTAGATAGATACAATATTATTAATGTAATGTGTAAACTATTTTATTCCCTAACAAATTGTGTAAGGATGTCATACAATAAAGTAAAAAAGATATTACTACTTCTTTTAAATAGAAAGAATATCGCAAAATGGTGCACATGGAATGATAAAAACAAAAAATCTCCCTCAAATGCTAATGTACAAAGAAATTTATAAAAACTACTTGTGTACACAAGTATATCAAATTATTTGTCAAATATTAACGAGACACCACTTGCTCATGTGGCCTTAGATTTTTTAGAAATTTAAGCAAAAGTTCTATTATCAACTGATAACAGAGTTTTAGTTCTATAACTTTTTCTTTTTTACAAATTTAGTCATATACAATAACTAATTGATGAAAATGCCCTCAATATTTTATTTTTGCGCATTCCATAAATCAAGCAACATATTTTTTCTATATATATATATATATATATATAAATATTATATTTGAAATCTTTTCAAATATTTTTCAAAGATAGCATATCTCTTAAATCAAGTAACCTCTCTCTCTCTTTCTCTCTGTTGTGCAAAATCACTCGCCGCCATAATGCATACAAACAATACACAGTCATATGCAAAACGATACATTTTCAAAACTATTTTACTATACACATAAATTTGATACATTTTTAAATACACAAAATCATTAATTTTGATATAAATTTTCAACTCATTACAACCAAACGTGACCACTGATACATTTATCAATTATTAGTGAAAATATTTTCATAAAGAATATAAATTATCGATATATTTCAACTCCAGTTTATTACTCATATTTTATTTGTACATTTATCAATATTAAATATCTATTACAATATCTTTTTATAACATAGTTTTAAATTAATAAAAATGTATCAGTGGTTTAGGAAAGCTATGTATATTTAGCAATAACATGCAACTGATAATTATATCAGTGTTCAACAGATAAATGCTTTAAAAATTGTTCAACATAGAATTTACATCTGATAATTATATCAGTTGCATAGTAATCATATAGAGAATATGATCACTGATACAATTATCGTTGCCGAATTGTCAAGATTCGGTAAACTAGACATTAAAAAAAAGCAAACTAAGAAAGTTAGAGAAAAAGAAAAAAAAAGAAAAGAAGGAAGGCAGCGGCGAGCATAGGCGCACCAACCCAACGCCGCAGCCCTCACCCATTGCTGCCTCCGGTGGTCATCACCGCCATCGTCGTCCACTTTAGTCGTCATCGCTTGCGACCCTGTCCTCGCCCATTGCCGTTGTTTCGCTGCCGGACTCTTCTCCTCTTTCTTAATCTCTCTCCCTCTCTTTCTCATATCTCTCTGTCCGTCTATATCTATATATTTTATATATACTCTTTCCTCCCTCTCCCACTATACCGACACCACTACTGCCACCACACGACCGGCTGCCGGCCACCAGCGACGCCATCACTGGTGTTATCTCTCGATCTATCTGCCTCTCTGTCATCTCTCTCTCAGGATTCGATAATGAAAGGATTTGAAGATTTAGACAGAGAGGATCCTACTAAAGAAATACAGAACACCAAACTGGTAGCTATTCTCTTCGACTTGAGGGATACCAATTCAGATTATCCAATTTGATTAGCTGTGACTTGAACACCCACAAAATCAGGATGGAATTGTCACAAAATCAGAAAAGCTTTTTTATGCTGCCTACTCTAAAAGCTTTTCTGTATGTTGAAATCGGAAGGATTAGGTTTTAAAAGATAGTATATTAGGTATAAAAAAATTATTTTAAATAAGAAAGGACTAAATCTCTTTAAAAAAGGTTATGGGACTAAATCTCTTATGGTACCCAAAAAAATGACTAATTTTTAAATTTCTCTAGATTTTTTAGCAATTGCTTACAGCAATGATTAAAGAATAGAAAGAAATTTGTAATTAGTCTTAACATTTAAAAAAGGAATTAGGAATTATTGTTGTGCCTTTGAGTGGCTCTCAATTATATTTTTATGATCGAAACAGTTTATTTGTAGTACTTGCTAAAGTTTGTTACTAATATGTGTTGGAGACAATCCAACGCCAAAATAAAATATCTACATGCTCGGTGATTCAGAAAATACATCTTTATTAACTTTCAATAATTATAATAATATGAAATTACAGAAAAATAAAATAACAGAAATAACATGAATAGAATTTGCAAACCGAGTTCTGCAATCGCAATTTTTTAAGAATGATTCACCGCCTACCGAGGGTGTTGTAGGTTTTCCACCGGCGTCACTCTCCCA
>JAOTRH010198161.1:0-11346 GCA_034768845.1 Heliamphora exappendiculata | reverse complement strand
CATAGCAATTAATTAAATAGATATAGTCTTTTAAGTCAAATTAAGCTATTTTGGTAATATGTGACTTTTTCACTTATTTTATTGTGTATAAACTTCAATAATGATTTTTTTTTTTTGTTGACCTATAACACTATATTATTATGTATATTACTTGTTAAACAAGTATTGGATCATCATAATACTTAATTTAATAGATTTCTCATCATTTTAACCTAAAAAGAAAGCAAAAAGTCTCTTTTTGGCACTCTCCCCAAGGTGGTCGGCCACTAAGGGGTATTTTTGGCATTTTTGATGTTATTTTGTCTTTTACTACTTAATTGTACTTAAATTCTTGATTTAGGGTATCCATGTGTCAAAATTTAGGTTTTTAAGACTTTTTACTTATTATGGGCAAAATAGTCATTTTACCTTATTTATGAAGATTTTTAATTTTTAACTCATTATTTCGTGATATTTACTTCATTTAGAATGTTAGTAGACTCTCTAGGTGTTAAGATTTTGTTGCCTGAGTTTTGAACCTTTTGGGATTTCTGGGCTAAACTTAGGGTTTTCGATTCGAGTTAGTGTTTTGAATCTCATCCGTGCTCTATAGCCTTGTGGACTATCCGTCACTAATACTAGGGTCCGAGCAGGGTCATTACAGACACGGTACTGGAAAAAAACTATGTCTAGTATTTCTCAAAAGGTAGAACAAACAAGGTAATTTCTGTTCACTGGTTGTGAAAGCATGTTTAGCGGTGTTATCTACCGGTACTTGGTGTGTAGATACAGGAGCCACTAATCATGTTTGTAATTCTTTGCAGGGGTTCTAGAAAACTTGACAACTTAGTGATGGAGAGATTTACTTGCATATAGGCAATAATACAAAGATAACAATAGTTGCAGTGGGAGATGTTATTCTCAGTTTTAGTGGAGATTAATTTTTAATATTAAGAGATTGTCTTTATGTACCTTTCATTAGAAGGAACTTAGTTTCTATTTCTAGAATGGTTAAAGATGGATATTTAATTTATTTTAATAACTCTGTGGTTATTAAGGATAATAAATGGGGTATCTGTTATGGTATATTAATGGATGTTTTTTATATTATTACTCCAATCTCTCCTATACTGTAACTGATTGAAATAAATAACATATCTAATTTACCATATAAGATAAAGATTTCTTCTTTAATGAACCAAACGTTTCGTTGGCACTTATGCTTGGGTCATATTAATCTAAAAATGATAAACAGACTGGTAACAGATAGACCTTTGAGTTCATTGGAAGTGGAGGCACTTCCAGTCGTGAATCCTGCTTAAAGGGTAAGATGACGAAGAAGCTCTTTTTGGCCAAAGGCTATATAGCTAAAAACCGTTAGTGTTGGTTCATTCTGATGTGTGTGGTCCTATGATAATCTAGACTAGAGGTGGGTTTGAGTACTTTATCAGTTTTATTGATAACTACTTAAGGTATGGATACATTTACCTAATGCACCGTAAGTCTAAATACTTTGAAAAATTTAAAGAATTCAAGACGGAAGCAAAGAAGCGTCTAGATAAAAGTATCAAATCACTACGATCCGACCGTGGAAAAGAATATCTCTTTGGAGAGTTTAAGGACTACTTATTATCAGAGGAGATTACATCTCAGTTGACTGCACCTGGCACTCCGCAGCAGAATGGTGTAGCAGAAAGAAGAAATAGAACTCTTGTGGAGATGGTAAGGTCCATGATGAGTTATTCAGATTTATCCGATTTGTTTTGGGAACTCGTTTTAGAGATAACGACTTATATTCTAAATATGGTACCTTCTAAGTCTGTACCTTCTACTCCCACAAAATTGTGGACCGGCCGTAAGCCTAGTCTAAAACACATTCGGATTTGGAGGTGTCCAGCATATATGCTGAAAGGGAACGCGAGTAAGTTAGAATCAAGGACATATGTCTATTTTTTTGTGGGATATCCCACGGGAACAAAGGGTGGTCTATTTTATAATCTTAAAGATCAGAAGATCATTATTAACACCAATATCCGATTCTTGGAAGAGGATTACATTATGGATCACAAGCCCAATAGAAAAATTGTTCTCAAAAAACTTAGAGAAAATACCAATAGAATGAAAGAACAAGTCACTGATATTTCATTACCTCGTTGTAGTGGGAGAATTATCGGGAGAGGTGTAAATTAAGAACAAGGTGCTGTTGCACAGGGTTATGATTCTGCACAACGTGTTACTGCTAGTACACAGACACATATAGTGCCTCGTTGCAGTTGGAGGATTGTTCATTAACCTGATCGGTATACGTTCTTGGGAGAGCATTTTGACAGGATCCCAGCATAACTAGATACCGAGTCCTAAAACTACAATGAAGCACTTCAAGACAAAGATGTAGATTTTTGACAAAGGGCTATGAATTCAGAGATGGAATCTATGTATTACAATCAGGTCTAAAAACTTGTTGAACCACCCAAATGGATAAAATTCATTGGATGCAAGTAGAACTACAAAAGGAAGAGAGGAGCAGACGGGAATGTTGAAACCTTCAAAGTTAGGCTTGTTGCTAAAGGGTTCACTCAGAAAGAAGAGATCGAGTATGAGAAAATCTTTTCGCTGGTAGCCATGCTTAATTCTATCTGGATTCTCTTATCCATTGCCACACATTTCGATTACGAAATCTGGCAACTGGATGTTAAGACAGCTTTCCTTAACAAAAGTCTTGACGAGTGTATCTATATGATACAACCAGACAAATTCATTGTAAAGGGCCAAGAGCACATGTTGTGCAAGCTTAAGAGATCCATTTATGGACTTAAGCAGGCATTGAGGTCTTAGAACACTCGGTTTGATCAAGCAATGAAGTCTTATGATTTTAATTAAAGTCCGGATGAGTCATGTGTGTACAAGAAGCGTGACGAAAACGTGATAATCTTCCTAGTACTTTTTGTAGACGATATCTTGCTCATCGAAAACGATGTGGGGCATTATCTATGGTTAAAGCATGGTTATCTAGGCATTATCTAAGAAATTAGGGATTTTGTTGGTTTTAGTATTATATTTATTCTATAATAAAATTATTTTCCATTTTATGATAATCCTAGCAAGAAATATATGCGATATCATTTCTTTAATATTATGTATGGATGTCTTTTATTAGGTACAGTATTTAATTTGGTATTAGAGTACGGCTTACATACAGAATGCCAGATTATAGGTTCTTGCATAATATAATTTTACGGTTCACAGTTTAGAAGGAATTGGACAAACCATCGGTACAACTGTAGCACAAAGTTCTAGCAGGCCTGTCTTGGTTGCGGGGAATAGATAATAATGTCGTCTATTGTTCCAATTCTCTGTACTAATTTTATACTAATTATATAAATTAATTAGCACTCCAAGGTTATTATGAGTGCTTATACTCTTAATTTCGAAATAATTATTATTCACGTATATTTAGTATTCGTTATTTTGATTCATTAGAGGATGCAATCTTTTATGGGTTAATATTACCGGTGAGTTAGATAGTGGTATTAAATATATAGCGAATATTAATTATTGATGGAATCCATGTCCCGATTGTTCGAGATTAACGATACCTCCTTAAGGAAGCTTATAAGTTTTGAGCAGGCCAAACCCTGCATATGGATTTATTTATCCAACCGTCAAATAAGTTAAGCGAAAGGGCTTAAGGAATTTTAAGAAGCCGATTAAATTAAATTGTTAATAATTAAATTTAATTGGCGGGTATCGAGAATCTTAACATGAGAAGATGAGTTAAGCATTTAATAATAGAAGCTTGAATAATCAGTTTTGAGAATATGGCTGGGAATGCAATTACGATTCATAGTGGTATAAATTGTAATTTATGTTTTTATGAAATTGTCTCAGGGGCAGGCGGTTTTTCATAATTACATTAGAAGCTTAAGTTATATTTATTCCACAGGTCCCTACTGTAGCCCTATATATACGCGGTTATGCTAACCCTGTTAGGGTTGGTATACTGAAAATTATGTTTTTAGTACTTAATTTTATTTTTAATAAAATTAATTTTCTATTTTATGAGAATCTTTATGAGTAATGTATGTGTATCATTTCCTTAATGTTATACATGGATGTCCGATATTCTATATAATATTTAATCTGGTCTGTAGAGTACGGTTTACACACAGAAGATCAGACTTTAGGTTCTTACAAAATATAAATTTTATGTTCACAGTTTAGATGAAAATGAACATACCATCGGTACGACTGTAGCACAGAGTTTTAGTAGGCCTCTCTTGGTTATGAAAAATAGATAATAGCGTCGTCTATTGTTCCGACTCTCTATACTAGTACACTTTGTGCGTATTAAACGGGATATTTGGAATAATTAATTTTAGACTGACTATATAAATTAATTCACACTCTAAGGTTATTATGAATAGTATTTATCCTCTTAATTCTTAAATAATTATTGATTTGCGTATATTTAATATTCGTTATTTTGATTCATTAGATGGTGCGATCTTATATGGGTCTATATTCCCGGTGAGTTGAATAGCGGTATTATTTATATGGTAAATATTAATTATTGACAGAATTTACGTCTCCAAAGATCAAGATTTACGATACTCCCTTAAGAAAGCTTATAAGTTTTGACTGGGCAAAACCTTGCAAATGGATTTAATTATTCGACGGTCAAATAAGTTAAGTGGAATGGCTTAAGGAATATCAAGATGGTGATTAAATTAAATTGTCAGTAATTAAATTTAATTGACGGGTATCGAGAATCTTAACGTGTGGAGAAATGGTAAACATTTAATAACATGAGCTCAATGCTATATGGTCTTGAGATTATGAGTCAGAGTGCAGTTATAATTCTTTAGTGGTGTGAACTGTAATTCAGTATTTTATGAAAATTGTAAAAATCGCTGATACGTGCTATATTCCACTGAAAGTCTTACTTATAATTACTCCTCAGGTCCCTGCTGTAGCCCTATAAATATGCAGGTAGGCTGAACCAGTTTCATAACTTATATTCTAAGACTAAAGCTGTTTAGGTTCTGCCGGTTCGAGTTCTCGGAGAATTATAGCCCACATTATATCCAAAAATTTTATAAGAGAATACAGTAGAAGATCTGACAGGAGCTTTAACTTGGATTCAAATTATAGTTGAAGATTCGACTGGTAAAAAGGTATTCTTCTAAATTAACTTCGGATGCACGGGTTTTATTTTGATTGTTCGTCAGCAAAAGTTTTACTTGGTGCCTGTTTTGGCGTTTACCCGTCCATTTATTTATTTTTAGATAATCGTTTGTAAAGACAAAAATTTTGGCAGTCTTGCCCCCAACAAACCCTAGCCCACATTCCACATCATTATTGAATTAGAGTTTTTATGTAAATCCTAGGTGGCTAGATTAGCAAGTTCAAGATCACGATAGATCGTAACTCACTATACGTTCGTGACTCCCATCTAGGAATATAATTAAAGGCTTTATTGGGGCTTCAACTTGAATGATTCACATTCGTGATTGTTGCAGTAATCGAAGTCATTCTACTAGATTTTAAAAGGTATAATCCCGAATCTAACTTTGGGAGTACAAATTTTATTTTGATCGTTCGACATCAAAAAGTTTTAAACTGGAGCCTGTTTCAGCGATTGCCCATTCAGTATTTTTTATCGAAAAAATTATATTCAAATCAATGATCTTAACAATTTGCCTCTAATAATTGGTATCAGAGCCATTTGGATTAATTAATATGGTTTAATTGAGGGATCGAATAGCTTTAGAACTACGCTAACTTTATTTTGCAAGTGTTCTAATCCCGATTTTATGATCATCGTTATATTCATGTTTGATTGAATAGTTTGAACAATGATTTAATTTTTTTTAATCACGAGGATTGATCTTGATAATTTAGATTTTTTAGATCGATTATGAGCATTCGGGACATAGGTGAGCTTTCAAAACATAGATTTCAATGTAAAAACTTTATTTTTTCTTTAGATATTGTTCGATATATATAAGAACAAGTTTAAATACACGAAGAATACGAAGAACAAGCACCGGCGGCACCAGCGGTGATTTTTGGTGTTTCGGACCACAAATCGCGGTAGTTTTTCCATGGATTTTGTGGCGGATTTTTCAGCAAATGTTTCGCAGATTTTAGGCTTAAAAATTAGTATCAAAATAGTTTTCAAAACACGAAAAAATCAGTACAAAACAGCCTTACCGGTGGCATGGAAAACAGCAGTGGCGGCAATGGTTCAAGCTATTTTTAGTGGTTTTTTGAGGTGTTTTTAAAAATATTTTTGAGAAGGTTTTTAGGCATAGAATAGCAATAAAATATAGCTAAAAAATAGTCTAAAAAGTCATGAAAATGGCCGTAAAAAGTGGCATGAAAAACAACGGTAACGGCGGCAAGCAGCAGCGGGGGGGTTATTTTCAGGGACGTTTTGATTCTTTTTGGAAACTTTTTTTGCAGCGTTCTTCAGTGCATTATATGGCTGTATATCAGTACTAAAAATAGCAAATAATTAGAGCAAGAACAACCACAAAAGGAGCAACAAAAAGCGACGGCGGCGGCGGCTACTAGGCGGTAGCAGTGGGGGTTGTTCGGCCCTCATCGTAACAAGTTTTTGGGGCTATTTTCGTTCTGATTTTTTGACAAAAAAATAGCATATTTCGTGAGCTATTTTTCAAAAAAAATTGAGGCAAAAATGAACATTGAATGAGGCAGCAAAAGCCGCGCGAAGGCTGCAGCTTAGACGGCGCTGGCGATGGCTGGTGGCTGGGCCATTATGGCCAATTGTTTTGGTGGTTTTAAGACTCTAATGGTGTTGTATAATTATAATACTGTGTTATGAAGATTCCTGACAAGTTTCGAATGCAGAAAAGTTGATTTTGATAAGATTGAATAATATCAAGTTTATTATTTAACAGGAGGATGAAACTCGATAAAGTTTTGATTCAATCATAAAATCGGGACATATATATCTTGCATTTATATTATTTAATTACGTGGATGATATATATTGTTATTTTATATTTCCTCTTTATTTTAATTAATTCAAAAAAATTCGATTTTAATTAATTTTTGTAACGAAAAAATAAAAATAAATTTTTTTTAATTAAAATTAATTTTTTTAAACAAATAGATATTTTATTTTATTACAAAATAATACGTTTAAGATGGTTTCCTTAAAATAAAATATGTTGAAAAAACAGAAAAATTAATTCTGAATTTTGAATTAATTAAAAGGAATAGTTTCATTTTAATAAATTATTATATTTCAAAAAAATGTGTAACTTGAAAAATAAAATTAGATTCTTAATTTTATTTAAAATTAATTTTTTAAATAAATAAGAATTTTAAAATATTTTATCTGCTACAAATTAAAACACGAAAAGATAATTTAAAAAAATCGAAATCTTTCAGATTGTATGGTTTTCGAAATTAATAAATTTATTTTAATTAAACAGTTTTTATAACCCTCAAAAAATTTTAAAAAACTAAGTAGGAGAGAAAATTTATTCACCGATAAATCATACGGTTTTCTTCACTAGTTCGTAGGTAATATAATTAATTCTGCGTATTGGCAGTAAGGCCTTCTTTTCCATTGGATAGAATTAATTGTGGTATCTCCGGTACAAACTTTCTTCAGGGATAATTTTGGATAATCGTTAGTGTGAATTACTTCTCCATCTGAAGAATTCATTGCAAAGCGATTGATTTGAGATTATGTGGTAGTTAACACTTAACTGTAAATAATAGTATTATCTCCATCTGAGTCACTACTATTATTTTCTAGACCAAAGCTACGTCAGTTATTTAATTTTACTTGGCACACAATCTGTTACCTAGATAGTAAAATTAATAAGAATTGGTATGTCTGGACAAACGATGAATAGTAGACGTTCTCTCATCGAGCATGCTATTCAATGGGTACCAAGCTGCTGGCAAATCTTTTTTTAAATAGTAGAGGGAACCAATTTAAAATAAAATTCAAAGGTTTTGCTCGTCATAATTAATGATTTTTAATTATGTGATTCTCAATATTAAAATAGTTTTCAATCCACTCGCGACCATACTCAAAGAAAACAAACTAACGAGAGCAAACTATGTAGACTGAAAAAGAAACTTGAATATTTTCTTAACTGCCGAAGACTATAAATTTGTATTATATGAGAATTGTCCACCAGTACCTGATGAGGGGGCGACTGAACAGAAAATTTATGCTTATTAGAAGTGGCAGAAAGCGAATCAGATGACTCGCTGTTACATTTTGGCTTCGATGTCAAATGTATTCCAGCATCAACATCAGTCTATACCCAGTGCCTATGGCGTGATTATGAACCTCAAAAAAATATTGAGGATCAAAATCGTGTTGCTAGGCAGGCGGCCATGAATCTCTGATGAATACAAGCATGGATGAAGGCATCCTAGTTAGGAATTATATTCTAAAAATGATCAGTCTTCTGAATGAACTGGAGATCCTAGGAGCTGAGATTGATGGAGAAACCCAGGTCGATATTATACTCCAGTCGCTGCCTGATAGCTTTAAGCAATTCTGTCTAAATTATTCCATGAATAAGCTCAGCTTTTTATTGGCAGGACTTCTTAAAGAACTTCAAGCAGCTGATGGTGTTCTTAGGAAGCCAGGTAGTATGCATATGGTTAAAAAAAGGTTATTCCTCTAAGACGAAAGACAAGAAGAAGAAACAAATTCTGAAACACGGAGGCAAAGGTCTAAAAGCAGCTAAGGGGCAAAAAATTAGTGTGAAACAGCTAAGAGGCAAGTGCTATCACGATAACTAGTTAGGACATTGGAAAAAGCAGTGTCTAGTTTTTCCCAGTAAGCAGAACAGGCAAAATAATTTCTGTTCCCTAGTTGTAAAAATATGTTTAGCGGTGTTATCTATTGTTACCTAGTGTGTAGATATGAGAGCCACTAATCATATCTACAATTCATTGCAGGAGTTTAAAGAAACCAGGCAATTTAGTGGTAAAATTTTTTACCTACATATGGGTAATAATACCATGGTGGCAGCAGTTGCAGTAGGAGATATCACTCTCAGTTTTAGTTGAGATAGAGTTTTACTATTGAGAGATTATCTTTATGTACCGTCTATTAAAAGAAATTTAATTTCTATTTGTAGATTAGTTAAAGACGAATATTTGATTTATTTTAATAACTCTGTGATTATTAAAGATAATAAACGGTTTAATTGTTTTGGTACATTGGTGGATGATTTGTATGTTATATTTTTTATCTCTCCTACACTACAACTGACTGAATTGAATAACACATTTAATTTATCATGTAAGAGAAAGGATCATTCTTTAATGAACTAAAAGTTTCTTTGGTACTTATACTTAGGTCATATTAATCTAAAAAACATAAATAGACTGATAGAAGATGGACTTTTGAGTTCATTGAAAGTGGAAGCACTTTCAGTCTGTGAGTCCTGCTTAGAGGATAAGATGTCCAAGAGGCCCTTTTCGGTCAAAAGCTATGAAGCTAAAGAACTGTTAAAACTGGTTCACTATGATGTAAGTGGTCCTATGACTATTTGGGCTAGTGGTGGCTTTGAGCACTTCGTCAGTTTCATTGATGACTACTCAAGGTATGGATATATTTACCTGATGCACCTTAAGTCTGAATGCTTTGAAAAATTCAAAGAATTCAAGACGAAGGCGGAGAAGCATCTGGGTAAAAGTATCAAATCACTAGCTATGATCCGATCGTGGTGGAAAATACCTCTTTGGAGAGTTTAGGGACTACTTGTTGTTAGATGGGATTATATCCCAGTTGACTGCACCGACCACTCCACAGCAGAATGGTGTAGCAGAAAGAAGGAATAAGACTCTTATAGAGATGGAAAGGTCGATGATGAGTTATTTGAAAATACCTAATTCGTTTTGGGGACTTGCATTAGTGACAACAGCTTATATTCTAAACTTGGTACCTTCTAAGTCAGTACTTCTACTCCCACAGAATTATGGACCGGGCGTAAGCCTAGTCGAAAACATATTCGGATTTAGGGGTATCCAGCACATGTGCAGAAAGGAAATGCGAAAAGTTGGAATCGAGGACAGAAGTTTGTTTCGTTGTTGAGTATCCCAAGAGAACGAAGGGTGATTTATTTTACAATCCTAAGGATCAGAAGGTCATTGTTAGCACCAATGCCTGATTTTTAGAAGAAGATTATATTATGGCCCATAAGCCTAAAAGTAAAATTGTTCTTGAAGAATTGAGAGAAAATACCAATATAACATAAGAGAAACCACAAGTTACTAATATCCCATTCTTTCGTTGTAGTGGGAGAATTATCAGGATATGTACAGATCTTAAACTAGATCAGGGTGCTACCATTAACATGCCAGACAAACATGTGGGTAATGGTGCACAGGGATCAAATTTTGCGCAGCCCATTATTGTAAGTACACAGACGCAGGTAGTGCCACGTTGTAGTGGGAGGATTGTTCATCAACCCGATTGGTATATATTCTTGGGAGAGTCTTTTGACAGGCTCCCAGTAGAACTAGATACCGAACCATATAACTACAATAAAGCACTCTAAGACAAAGAAGCAGATCTTTGGCAAAAGGCTATGAATTCATAGATGGAATCTACATATTTTAATCAGGTATGAGAACTTGTAGAACCACCTGAAGGGATAAAACCATCGGATGCAAGTAGATCTACAAGAGAAAAAGAGAAGTAGACGAAAAATTAAAAACCTTCAAATCTAGGCTTGTTGCAAAAGGGTTCACTCAGAAAGAACGGATCGATTATGAGATAATATTTTCGCTGGTCGCCATGCTTAAGTCTATCCGTATTCTCTTATCCATTGTGGCTTATTTCGATTACAAAATTTGAAAAATAGATGTCAAGACTGTTGGAGGTAATACTACCAAGATTATTATTTTTGAAAATAATTTTTGGTAAAAATAAAAACTAGACAGGCAAACGCCGAATTGGGCTCTAAATAAAACTTTTGAAGTCGAACGATCAAAATAAAACCTGTGCAACCAAAGTTAATTTAGAAGAATACATTTTCTCAATCTAATCTTCAACTACGACTTGATTCCGAGTTGAAACTCCAATCAGATCTTCTACTGTATTCCCTTATGCAATCCTCAAACGTAGTGTGGGCTATGATCTTCCGAGAACTCGTACCGGCAAAACTCCGATATATTTAAGTCTTGAAAGACACAAATAATATCATAATAATAATAATATATATTCATCAAAAAACTGGTTCAGTCTACTCGCATATATATAGGGTTACAGCAGTGACCAAGAGAGTAATTATGAGTTAGACTTCCAGTGGAACACAGACACCTACTAGAGGTTTCTACAATTATGGAAAGACATGCAGC
>JAOTRH010198119.1:0-11349 GCA_034768845.1 Heliamphora exappendiculata | reverse complement strand
CCCTAGCACCCGAAACAAAGCAAACCTGCCCCTAATTACTTTTTTGAACGAAAATCATCAAGGGTCAAAATTTTGTTTCGTTGGATTATTTTTGTAAACTCAAAAAGGGAAAGCTTTCAAATACATGATAGAAATGGATAAAAAATAGGAAACACGTAGAACATTTGAAAACATAAAATAAAGTATATTTTTATGTATTTCTAAGGCTAACCAATAAACAATTGAACAAATGGTGAATATAAGAGCTTAAGCGAAGCCGAGCACCATTAGAATATAGTACGCGGCATATTGTAAAAGAGATATTGACCGCAAGTGGATTTACAAGATCCATCGCATAAAGCAGATGGCTTGGATCGAAGGCTGACCCTATGGAGAACCATCTAATGATGTACTAGACTAGCTATTGTGTGGTGCAAAAATGAGCTCATTAGAATGTCAAAATATTTCCTTGCTACATAAAACTAATAATGTCAAAATATTTCCTAACGCACAATCCTCCTCCTTTCTCCGGGCTTGAGACCGGCTATATAGCAGATAATACTTTTAAGCACTAAGTTAGAGAATTAAAGTAAACAAATATAATAAAATAAAAACTTCTAGTAGTCGTAGGAATTAAAAAGAAACAAAAAATATTGGTACAATCCTATGTAGCATTAACACGAATATGCCGACGCATTGTTTTTCGAAAAATGCAGTAGACAACACATCTGAAACACATTAAGATTTTATATTTTTATATATTTATTATAGGTCAAATATTTGAATAATTTATTCAAAATTAATAAAAATAATACAACATATCACTAATTAAATTAAAAAGACATATATTTCATTCTATAAATGTTTCAAACCGTATTGAGTGTACATAAGTTGCATTTTGAAGAATGCAAAATATTGTTAATATGAAAATATTCGTCACATAAGACGTGTTTGAAGGGTTCAAGAAATATCATTCAAGTGCTCGTGAAATTTCGAGAAAGTGTCTAGTACTAGATATTTAATTTTTACTTAATACACGTTTAAGAACTGTTCGACACGCTTTTAGGAGTGTTCAAGGAATGTCAGTGTTCAACACGGATGTTAGACCCGACACCTCTCATCCATAGAAGTGTCTATACTTCTTTGTTGAGTCGTAAATATGAATTTAGGGTTTGAGAAAGGAATTAGAATAAGAAGAAGAAAAAGAGAAGAGAAAAGGAGAAAAGAAATAAGAAAAGTCAAAGAAAGTTAACCTAGCCTCTTTTAATCATATGTATTTATAATACTATTGTGTCGACAACAATTACCATAATACCCTAGTACAAGAAAGATAAACAATAAAGGAAGCGATAAATTAAAACACTTTTAACACTCCCCCTCAAGCTGGAGCATAGAGATCAAATAGACCCAGCTTGACAAGCAATCGGTGGAAGATAGAACAAGACAACGGCTCTATAAGAATATCACCCAACTGACTTCCGAGCAAATATAAAGAGTGGCAATTTAGTTTTTCAACAATAAATCACAAATGAAGTAACAACCAACATCAATATATTTAGTGTGCTCATGAATAACATAATTATTAACAATAAAGATAGCAACTTGATTATCGCAAAATATTTGCATAGGGACAAAGAGTAACGATACCAAAGTCTTGAAGAAAATAGCGAACCCACAACATTTCAGAGGCAGTACGAGCCATAACTCGATATTCCGCTTCAGCACTTGAGCGAGTAAAACACTTCGTTTTTTACTGCAACAAGTAAGCGAATTACCACCATAATTCTTTCACAACCAAAGAATTATGGGGTCAAAATAGCAATCCACATCATGGATCACTCTTCAAACAGCCTCAAAATGCAGCAAACAACCTCAAAATGCACCAACAAGGAGCATGCATATATTGCTTAACAACACCAACAGCGGAAGTTGTGTCAGGACGAGTGACTGTACGATAAATTAATTTCCCAACAAGTCGGCGGTAACAACCAACATCAGCGAATGATGCACCCTGGTCAGCACCAAGCTTAATAGTAAAGTTCACAAGAATATCAACTGGTTGAGCACCAAGAAAACTGATCAAGGGCAGATCAAGCATATATTTTCTTTGAGATAAAAAAATGCTCTTAAAAGAGCAAGCAACCTCAATTCCAAAAAAATAACGAAGAGCTCACAGATCCTTGGTATGAAATGTCCGACTCAAATGGCGTTTCAGATCAACAATGTCGATTGCTTCATGAGCAGAAATGAAAATATCATCAACATATACAATCAACACAATAGTCATCGCCAAGGTTTTAAATATCGGCCATTACGTACCGTATCAGCCGTTACTTATCGGGATTTTGGGCCTCCGATACCGATATTTACCAACGTATCGATCGATACTGTCCGATATCTACCGATACATGACCGTATCACCGAAACCGATACGTCTTCCGATATGACGATTTAGAACCCTGGTGCTCGCAGAAGAGTGGCGAACTATGAGGCACGGATGCGGGTATGCAATACAGGTATGCTCGTACAACAAAACCTAAAAATAGGGTATGGATGTGATTAGAGTACGTCAATAATTTTTTTATATTTTTTTTTAGTATTTCATTATATATAGGTGAAATACAAAAACTAATAGAAAAAAGGAATAGGTGTTAAATCACAAAAAAATATTAGCAATAATTGCAAAAATCAAATATATAATACTTCAACATACCAAAATAAAAAATAAGAGTACATTCAGCAATCTAACAACTCTAGGGTTGGAGGTTTAATCAGCTATGAAATTGTGTTGTTTTTTAACGAAAGAGACTTGCTTATTAGCATGCATATATTGCTTAACAACACCAACAGCGAAAGTAACGAGTGACTAGAAGATAAATTAATTTTCCAACAAGTCGGCGATAACAACCAACATCAGCAAATGATGCACCCTGGTCAGCATAAAGCTTAATAGTAGAGTCCACAAGAGTAGCAACTAGTTAAGCACCAAGAAAACTGATCAAGAGAAGATCAAACATATATTATCTTTGAGATAAAAAAAATGCTCTTAGAAGAGCGAGCAACCTCAATCCCAAAAAAGTAACGAACAATAATTGCAAAAATCAAATATATAGTACTTCAACATACCAAAATAAAAAATAAGAGTACATTCAGCAATCTAACAACACTAGGGTTGGAGGTTTAATCAGATATGAAATTGTGTTGTTTTTTAACGAAAGAGACTTGCTTGTTAACTTTGATTTTATAGATTTATAATTATATTAAAATAGACAACATTTTTATTCAATTTCTAATCCTTTTAGTTTTTAAAATTTTAAAAAAAAAGGAACTAAACATACCCATAACGTACTTGAAATGTATCCATAATGTATCTGACAATTAGAAAAGTACCCCATACTTTCTTGGACTACTCAATACGTTTTTTTGCCATACTGGTGCCGTATCAGTACCCAGTACGTCTACGATTCATAAGTTACGAATAAAATAGAATGATCAGAGATGCAACGTTGAAATCCACACTTGAGCACAACATAACTTAACCTGTCAAACCAAGCATGTGGTGATTGCTTTAGACAATACAAACCCTTACACAAACGACACACTAGATGTTCACTCCAGCAATACTATAACCAAATGGTTGGACCACATATACCTCCTCCTGAAGATTGCCATAAAAAAACGATTTTAAATATCAAGCTGATACAAAGACCAAGAGCGACTAAATGCAATAGACGGAAGAATGCGCACAAAGTTAAGTCGAGCCACGGGAAAAAAAGTCTCCAAAAAGTCAACACTGTAAGTCTGAGTTTGTCCCTTAACAACCAAGCGAGCTTTAAGACACTCAACAGAGCCATTAAGAAAATATTTCACTATGCATACCCAGCGACAACCCACGACTTGATTCTCAGGTGGAAGGGTAGTAAACTCTCAAGTTGATTCTGATGAAGAGCACTGATTTCCTCATGCACACTATGTTACTGTGTTTCATGCACACTGCCTCTGTTTTGAAAAAATATGAACATACAATGTTGAAATGCAAATACTAACCTAGAACATAATATATGCAAAATAAGTACTGAAAATGATATATAACAGTAAGAATAGAAAGAATAGATGGCGCCTGCAATACTGATTGACAGTCGTCATTATGGGGGCTGCTTTAATTAGCAGCCAAAACTACAGAGTTGCGGCCACCACCACCACTACTATGGTTACTGCGCTAGAAATGAAAAATAACAGAGAAGTGAAAATGAAAAAGTTACCCTCAAAGTGTGCTTTTACATAGGAAGTAGTTGGGTTGGTGTTTCCTCGTCTACCAACTCTAGGACTCCTCAATACAGCACAAGTAGGCCCAGGTACTCGAGTGCTTAAAGTGGTTGGGTATCAGTAGGCTAGGAGCTTGAATTTTCCAGTATGTGGTAAGGAGGCGCGGCCTCCTATTTATAATTATAGAGTGAAAGAACTCCTAGGGTTTCATCACTTAGGGTAACTTTTTCATCTTCACTTCTTTGCTATTTTTCATTTCTAATGCAGTAACCACAATGGTGGTGGTGATGATGGCCACAACTCTATAGATTTGGCCACCCATTAAACCAATCTCCATAATGACGGTTGTCAATTAGTATTGCAGTCGCCATCTATTCTTTCTATTCTTACTGTTATATATCATTTTTAGTACTTATTCTGCATATATTTAGTTCTCTATGTTAGTATTTGCATTTTAACATTATACGTTCATATTTTTTCAAAACAAATGCATTGTTCATGAAACATAGTGGCGGTCGCAACTCTGTAGTTGTAGCCATTACTTAGGCTCTGTTTGTTTCAACGAAAAATATTTTTATTAGGAAAATATCATTAAAAATATTTTCAAGAAAATATCTTTCAGAAAATAATTTTTTATATGTTTGGTTGCGACTTTGAAAATGATAGTGCTAGTAGATGTGGTAGTGTTAAAATTTGTGGCAATGGCGGCGGTGGTGGCAATGCCCCTAAACCCCTAGACCTCGGACCCCAAACCCTATGAACCCCGGGACCCCGAACCTCCGAAATCCAGGGACCCATGGACCGTAGGACCCAGGACCCTGAAGCCCTGGACCCCAAGAACTTAGGACCCCCGGGATCCCGAACCCCTAAACCCCCAGATCTCGAGGAACCCGGGAACCCAGACTCCCAAGCCCTCGACTCTTTGAATTCTAGACTAGTAGTGCTGGTAGTAGAATGGTAGTGCTAGCGGTGGTGAGAGTTGTGCGATGGTAAAGGTGAAAAATATTTTTCCAAAATCAACTTATTTTCCATTAACTTGGAAAATATTTTTCGTTGACTTTTAATTTCCATCGTACCAAACACCAGAATATGTGAAAAATATTTTCCAGAAAATATTTTCCGTCGAAATAAACGGAGCCTTAGCAACTATGCAATTAGAGTTAGACGCAAGAATTGTTTTGCAGGACACAAGAATAGTTTTGCAGGACGCAAGAATGAGATGCAGCCACTAGTCTAGTAAAAAATAGAATTGTGGTCGCTATACCAGCCTTGCATCTGTTGATACTACTTGTTTAGAATTGCGGCCTCCATTATGAGAATAACGGCTGCAACTATAAACATTCCTTTGGCTTTAATCTTGGATTTTAGATTACTTGGAAAATAGCACTAGGCTCAAGTGGACTTTTAGCAAAGGGTTGCGTGTTTTGAGGATTAGGTTATACCTGTGCAAGCTAATTCATCATCGAGAGGACCCTGCAACCACTCAGGACTTTTTTCCGGTGAAAACGGAGTGTCTACACAGACTAAATCTTTTTCAGTCATCAAGTTCTCAATAATATTAACAAACTAGGTACTAGCCATTAAACAGTACAATGTCTGCCTAACATTAATTGGGCAGACTCAATGTACTTTTTACAGCTGCCCAAGATCCCATAAGCGCAGATGCAGTTTATATTTTTAGGATCAAAGCACAGTTTTATGAGCCAAAATCTAACTTATTATCAAAAGTAAGCGCTAG
Organism: Heliamphora exappendiculata; assembly: GCA_034768845.1. Taxonomy (NCBI): domain Eukaryota; kingdom Viridiplantae; phylum Streptophyta; class Magnoliopsida; order Ericales; family Sarraceniaceae; genus Heliamphora; species Heliamphora exappendiculata. The sequence goes on along the minus strand of JAOTRH010198119.1, from coordinate 5,366 downwards.
CCACCAACTAACTTTGCTTTTCAAAAAAGTTCATGTTGGTATTATATAAAACCATCAGATATAAAGGACACAACTGCATTTCAAGTTTTTATAAATTTTGTGTCGCATTCTTACTTGATTGTCACCCCAAAACTATATGCATCTGACTTTTCACTATGTATCTCCTTCCTCAATATTTCAGGTGCCATATAAATGAGTGTTCCAACCATATTCTTTTTATGGAAACCACCAGTTGGCTTGCCAGATGATCTCCAGTTCTCAATAGAGACATGTTTAAGATCTTTCTTATACTCGGCTAAACCAAAGTCTGCCAAATGTGGTTGAAGATTTTTGTCAAGCTGCAAAATAAATAAACAAAAACATTATTCAAACACTTCAGTATGAAACACAAAAACTTACCCACTAAATGATCAGAAACTGAAAAGGAGGGAAAAGAATTAGTTTAAGAAAAATAATTTAACACCAAAAAAAATGGTGACAGCATTTACAAGAATATTTGCTGGTTTCACATCCCTGTGTATAATCCCTAGGTTATGTAGATACTGCAGAGCTTTAGCTGTAAAATAGAAAATGCAATCATTATAACTTAAGCATAAGCCTTATCATACATTCATAGAAACAGAGAATCGAAATAAAAGAATAGACATCCGCCAATTAGTCCATTCTATAATCAGTCATAGAGATGCTACCATGAATGGTACAATCACCAAGTACTAAAGGAGAATGACAGTAATGAACTTAAATTCTTACAAATATTCTTACCCATAAGGCCATAAAAACACCACAACTCAATCCTATCTTTTAAAAGATCAATTTCCTTACTGTAAGCATTCTCAACTCTCATATAGATTTGTTTAATTATTGTTTTAACACCAATCACACCTACTTAAATCAGAGTCTCTCTCTAGAGTCAAGATCTACATTTCCATAAGAGCCAACATGTAAAACAAGAAAGCCCAATTAACACCTTTGAATAATCTTCACAAATTACTATTAAAGAAACTTCAAGGTCTCTTTATATGCGTCAAGTTATTGCTAAGGCTCCTATCACCAAATATTGAAATATTGACGTAACTCAGACTTGGAATTGCAGACGTTTAACTCAAGTAATAAACACAAAACTTCAATATGTAAGCTATTTGGCAGCAAATAATTAATGAATAGTATGACGAAAAAACATGAGATTCCTAAATGAATCCACACAACATTTTATGGATCTGAAAATTACTTAAATAACTATGACACTTGAAAACAAATGACTATTCCATTTTGAGATAGCAGCCAGTTATAAAACGTGGACACTCTTAAAACTTAACATGGAGACATGGATTTGAATGCATTAAAACTTTATTTGCCTATGTTTGAGTATTGTGTCTATTTGGAAGAAAAATAATACTAAATTTGAAACAAACAAAAAACTTCATCTTGTGCTACATGAAAAAAAACAAAACACACAATTCTCAAGATGTGCAAATTCAAAAATAACAAATTAATTAAATTTGTGTGTGTGCATGTGCGGGCGTGTGTATGTGTCTATATATATATATATATATAAATGAAAACCATTGAAAGTTCCAAGACTGGCGGTCGAACATATAGCGTCAAGAAAGTGTTTGGCACCCCTTCTTAGTTAAAAAATTAAATTTATAGTGTCTGACACTTCTCCAACACTTCAATGACACTTCTCCAACCGTCCAAATACGTCTTATGTGATGAACTTGCTAATAGTAACAATGTTTGCCTTTTTTGAAACGCAACATATGCACACTATATATGTTTTAAAGAATTTAAAAGATAGACTTTTAAATTTAATTAATGATATGTTGCATATTTATTATTAATATTGGATAAATTATTCATATATTTGATATATAATAAATATATAAAAATATAAATTTTTAATGCATTCTCGACGTGTCATGCCTTCCTTTTTTTAAAATCAATGTGTCGGCATATTCGTATCGTGTTCGTGTTGTATTGTGTGTCCATGTCCATATTACATAGTTTGAAAGCTTTGAAAGCAAGTGTTTGCATACTTGGACAGCTCAAAGAGGCTCATGAAATGGGTTTGTGCACTCTTAAGGAATTGGTTTGTTGAGGTGGAAGCTAATTGAAGCCAATGAAAGCTGCAAAATTCAGGAGAATGCAGAGTGCACATTGCTTTTTGCAGAAATTACTGGTGGAAGGATGCCAGATTGGTTTTTGTAACGTGTTACTGAAGGCTTAAGAGGTAGGAAACTGGAAGAAAGCTTGGGGTGAGATCTAGTCTTCCTTGAATATGGGAAATATTATTCTTCTATACATAAGAATGTTATTAAAGCTGATAAATAAGAAGTTGAAGCTGCTGTTGTATGATAGGAATGCTGCAGGAATTGACAAATGTGAAGAAGCTGAAGCTGAAGCAGAAGAATGCTGATGTATGCACAAGAATGATGTTGGAGTTGATAAATGAGAAGGAGCTAAACCTGAAGAATGTTGTTCTATGCACAGAAATGCTATTGCAGATAATAAACGAGAAGAAGTTGAAGATAAGGAATGCAGCTGGAGCTGATACATAAGAAGGCTTGGCATGTCAGAGGCATGTCCAACACCTAAAATCCTCCATCTTGCTTCACCGAAACATAAATCGGGAACACTTGGGACAGTCTTCAAGCAAGACACAGAAAATCAAGGTAGTCTCACTTCTAGGAAACTGAAAAGGACTCTGGTCTGAGGCTAAATACAATAAGTATAAGATGAAATAGCCGAAAAATGACAGCACAATGCAGCTTAAACGAATTCTGTAACAGCAGTAATTGCTGCTAGAGGTTGCAGCAATTCAGATGCTTCATGGATGATTTCAAATATGACTGTAAAAGGGTAATTCTGATGGTAGGTGATGGTGTTGTAAAATCTTTACAAGGCTTAGAGCTTTTGTATGTGCCCAGAGATGGAAAAGTACGGCTGAAGTTGGAGAGAACAAAAACTAAAACTATAAGTTAAAGCTCTTGAAAAAGAATTTTCATGGAGATTCTCAGATTGTTCCAAAGTTTTTTCCTTTTTTGTTTACAAACTCTCCTGGTGATGGGGGGAGGCTCTCTAATAGAGAATGAGATGGTGTTTTGATGGCGGTTGCAGCCATTAGAAGTATTGAAAGACTCTTAAAGGACTGAATGACAAGTTATTCCTTTGTAGAAAATTGAATCTTTCCAAAGAATGAGTTTGCAAGAGGATTAAAAGAGTAATTGCTGATAGTTTGGCCTGGGCCAGAGGAAAGGAGAAACCTAGTATGAGACCAGACCTAAAAGAATATGCGAAGGTCCACGGAGCACCAGAAGACAACCAGCTCAATATCCTGATGAGGGCACATCTTAGGCACTCTTCGGTTGTCTGGAAAATCATACAAGAAAAGTAAAATAAAGGAAAGAAAAAAGAAACTATAAGGTAACTAATTTCCATTACCTGTTTAGTTTGCAGAATTGCAGGACAACTGAGAAAATTTAGTACTCAAACTTTCCCTGATACATAATCCAGCAATTTTTAGATATGATTTGTGGAAAAATGTTTTCCACTGGAAACTTGTTATTGTGAGACCCGCATTTTTCTTAGACAACTGAACGCGCAGGAAAGTAAAAACGGTTATTATTTTTCTCTCTCATTTTCCATCATTGAACGAAGCCTTAAGGTCCCTGGGGCATTTCTTATACTCTTCAGACCACGTCCCCCTAAATTATTGGGCATAAAAGTTGACTGGTCACTTGTTAAAATACATGAGAATCTTTGAAATGACATGAGCCATTAATTATGAGGTGAAAGATGGGTCACAAGGCCTCCAGCAGTGCTGAAAACAGGGTGATTTGTGCAATAGACTGATAGACATCTACTAAGCCAACCAGATGACTAGGACCTTGATGGTTGGAGCCTTGTTATTGTGAGCTTGCCCATGCTTGGGTTGCTGGGCAATGTTTGGTTGTTACTGTGATGGGACCATTTAGCACTTGTTAGGCCACAGGTAGGCCTTTTCTCTGTATAGACACAATTAGGCTATTGATTGGGCCTGTTAAGGTCATTAATTGTTAGCAGGTCCATGAGGTACTTGGGCTTAACTCCGTAGGGTTCTTTTAGAGGAAATCAATTATTAAATACTGAAGAGGCAAATTTTGCAAAGAAATCAAAAACACAAAAAGGAGAGAGAGCAATGGTTGGGTGAAAAAAAAAGGCTAGCCGAAGTTGGAGTATATGGCAGTATGAATAATCTGAATCAGAGAGTTTGAAAAATGTTCTCAGAATTCTTTGCTTAGGAACACGACCGTCCCTCCTATTTATAACCCTTCGGGGGAGTTATTAGGATTAGAATGGAACCCCTAAGAGATATAGTCAAATCATGACAGATATCGTCTAGGATCAAGAGATACTATCCAAACATTTTCTGGATTTATTAGAATTAAAGTTCTACTCCAACTAGGCCAGGTCAACCAGGAGGAATCTAGTGGGTTCTCAATCCACTCGGGTTAGGCATTCGACTCACTCAGATCGAGTGACTTCGGGTCATTCGACTCACTCGAGTAGGCGGATCCCAGGGGTATCCCATGGTGTGACAAATGATTTCCTTAGCCACCAAGCCACATGTCTCCCAACATTTCGTACAGAATTATACTGCCATTGTCTTCATTTGTCTCTGGGACATTCTTTGAATTCTCAGGAGAATCTATAATCATATAGTCTGTACTATATTTTGATTGTTCAGTCAGAACTGAACCACATAGTCTGTGCTACGTTATCATAATCAGGTAGTCAGAGCTACACTCACAGTCTGTACTCACTGAACCCTTGACCAATTTTATCCATTCAACAAACGGCTTCAGCAAAAGCAAATCTCAACTAACAAAGATGAAAGAACTGATAAAGGACAAAAAATTAAATGAATCTATGAAATAAGAATCAGCATCAAACTCTGATGAACAAGAAGATGATTGCGTGAAAGGCAAGCCCAGAGCGCTGCTAAAGCTGTGAGAATGGTGAGGACGAAGAGGAGTTTGGCAATGACAAATCAAAGTAATATGGAATGTTAGAAGAATTTTGATAGCTTGATGGCTCAAGAAAGCAAGGCTAACCCCTCAGAAAATGAAGTAGAGTGCTCAAAGGAGAGAGATGTAGAACTCAGCTGATGCTTCGATGGCAGCCAGCAGCAGGTTGGAGATGATAATTGGTAGCAATACTGCGAACCAGGGGCAGGATATAATGCTAGCATCAAAACAATAATGATATTGTCCACTTTGGGTCAGGCTTCCACAGCTTTTAAATGTGTCATTACTATGAAGGGATGTAAGCTTACACACAGCCCGGGAACTTTATTGCAATGAGAGATCAAGGATACTACATGCCCC
>JAOTRH010198098.1:0-11350 GCA_034768845.1 Heliamphora exappendiculata | reverse complement strand
TTTTTATTTTTTATAAAAATAAATAAAAATATATTTTTTATTTTTTATAAATAAAAAATAAAAAACTGTAAACGTTACCAAACGACCCTATAAAACTTTTATTTCTATCCTAGAAGAGTGTGCTTTGTAGTTTTCTATCTTGATGGGTCTTTTGTATCAAAAATTTAAAATATAGTACAATAATATAAGCACGATGGAGAGCTCTCGAAATACTTTTTTGTCATAATATCATTTTCATGCATTATTGTATTAAGAAAATTATTTTCACGCAATTACTCTACTAAAATATTTTCAAATTCTATCGTAACATGATAATCTCAAAACAAAAGCCCTTAGACAAACAGCATTAGGCCTAATTATATCCACGGATACGTAGGCAACCAAGCATGGCTTGTTCCATTCATACCTTTTTAAAATAGATTTTTTAAAACCCTTTCCTAAACTACGGCTGGACCTAATTCTTAATAGGGATACTTAGGCTGCAGACACAGCTGGGTCTCAATAAACCCTTTCAAATAAATCTTTTTCAAAATTGTCCCTTCAACTGAACTATGACGGGACCTGATTTCAATTAGAAATACGTAGTAGATAGTTCGTTTACTTCTATCTAAATTTTGTTTGAAATTTTTTTTGTATAATCTTTTTTTAAAAGGTAAATTTGTTCATATATGGCATTGAATAGGAAAATTAATACCCAAATGATGCTGTGGGGTGCCTGGCGCAATTCTTCATTAACAGTGAACCCCAAATCCCAAACTCATTTTTTATTTTCATAGTCAAAAAATGTGAGTCGTCGTTAAAGTCGAGCTTTTCAAAATAAAATCTCTTTTTTAGGTGATATGACACACCTTAACTCAATATTTGGTGATAGTTTTAGTAATTTATAAAATAGGCTTGAATCATAATATGCAAAATAATGGCCAAAAAGTATCTAATTCGACGTATTGAAGCTCAAGATTTTTAACACCTCATGATTGTCAAAAATTCAGCGCAACAACTATAAATAAAGCTACTTCCCACCCACGAATGAAGACACATTAGGCTATGTTTGAGATAATTATTTATTTGTTAATTTAATTTAATTTATTTTTGTTTTTAGTGAGTTTTTTTTTATTATTTAATTAAATTATTATATTTTTTGACTTTTCTTATTGCGCCGAAGCAAAAAAGTAACAAATTTTAATTAAGATATAAAAAAAATTTAGAACAAACAAAAAATAATCCAATAAATCAAGTTATATGTTGCTTATTTTCATTTTTAGTGATTTTTTTTATCTTTGGAATAAATTTTTTTACTTTTTGAATTAATCTTGAGACGATTCAAAAATATAAAAAAAATTAAAAAATAAAAAAGTTTAAAAAATAAAAATAATCAAAATTCTTGACATTTTGCCATAATTTCTTATACCAAAAGACTCACTTTCTCTTTTACGAGATTTCACTAGAGGATTTTTCGACTAACGGCATGATAATCTAATCGTGCTTTGTTTTGCAGAACAATTCGACGTTAAGAGTAAACATACGAGAATTCTGCTCTCATTTATTCAGTGTGTGATCAACCATGTACAACCACACAATTAATTAATATAAAAAAATATAATTGGTTGAAAGCAGCAAAGCTAAAAAAAGAAAATGCACGCTTGCTAATTCAGCCGCCCTTATCTTTACTGCAATGCTAAACGTTCCGAAATCCCTTAACGAAACGAATTATATGACCGAATTATGTAGCGCGTTTAGGTTGTTTATATTTTAAAGTTAGTTTAAAGTTTTATTATATTGTATTTTTATTTAATATTTTATTTTTTAAATATATTTTTATAATTAAAATCGTTTATTTTATAGTATTTCTTAATTTTATTACTCATAAAAAAATTAAATTAATCAGATATCTCGAATTATATGATCTGATTATATTTGTTTAATATTATTTTAAAAAAAATTATATTTATCATTCATTTATTTTTTAACAAATGTGATATATTTACATAACTATCAATATTTAATTAATCTAATTTTTACACCAATGATCTATACAATAAATATTAAATAATAAATAATTTTAACCATAAAAATACAAAAAAGTGCTAAATCTTCCCAAATAAATCATTGAAATAATTAACTGACAATGATTTAGTGTGCATTTCTTACTCTCGTTACTTATATATTGCTTTTTTATTTTTAAAAACTCAACTCTAAAATATTTTTAAGTTTTATTATATGCATTTATTTATTAAAAAATTTATACTTTTACAATTTATTCGTTGAGATCTATTAATCAATATTGATGCTAAATATAAAAATATATAAATAACTTTTTAAAATTCATTTTAAAAAAATTCTACTTAACTTGAATATGAAAAGTTTTATCATAGGATGTGTGTATGAGAATATTCTTATGTTCTGATATATTAAAAATTTTCTCATAACATATATATATATAAAAATATTCTCATGTATGGATATATAAGAAGTTTTTTTATAGTATATTTGTGTACGAAGATATTCTCATCTTTGTAATATAAAAGATGTTTATCATATATATTATGAGAAATTTTTTATACATATTTTTCTTAATTATTATTCTTAATTTTAAAAAAATGAGTAACTTATGAATGAAAAAATTTTCAATATAATTTTTTTTGTGTATGGTAAATTTTTTATACATAGTATGAAAAAGTTTTCATATATATACTTTTTTTAAATATGAAAAAGTTTTCATATATATACTTTTTTTTAATATTATTATTCTTAGTTTTAAATTAAATGAGCAACTTATGAATGAGAAAATTTTTACAGCAACAAGAATGTGAACACCTGGTCTTAATTTCTATACAAGAATAAAATGGCACCGTACTTGGTAGTGGCGTTTGACTGAAATCAAGAGGCAAAAATGGTACTGATCAATGTGAAAGTGGACTTGAATATGAAATTTTTTTCATAATATGTGTGTATGAAAATATTTTTATTTTATTATATATTAAAATTTTTTTTATAACATATGTGTATGAGAATATTATAATATATAAAAAATTTCTCATAAAATGTTTATGTATAAGAATTCTCATTTGTAAAATATGAGAAATTTTTTATACATTTAATATATGAAAAAGAAAACTATCAAATTTAAACAAAAAAATAAAAAAAAATACTAATTTTTTACATAGAAACTTAAATTTTTTTTGAAGTTAGTAAATTTAATTTTTTTTTTTTCTAATCTTTTTTAATTTTTTGGTCGGTCTATTTTTTTAAATTTTTTATTTTATTATAATAAAATAAATTTAAAAGCTTACTAAATACAAAAAAAACTCATATAAAAATTTTAAAGTATTCTAAAATAAGTAATAAAATTGAAAAAAAAAATTTAGTGAGCTTTTAGAAACAATTCTAAATATAATTATTTTAGTTAAAATTTAAAAAATTTATTAAAGATAAAAAAATTCTAATAAAAATTTTAAAATGACTATTTTCTAAAATAAGTAACAAAATAAAAACAGAAATTTTTTTTCATATTTTGCAATAATTTTCTAAATTTTAGCAGTATAAAAAAAATTTTAATAAAAAAAATGAAAAACTCAAAATTCAATCCCAAGTGATGCTTAATATTTCAATTCAAGAAATTAATTTTTTTTTTCAATTTTTTCGGTAAAAGCTTGGGCATGGGTGTATCCCTCTTTATCTTTATTTTCAGCCAAACACAAGATATGTTAGAAAATACGTGGAACTCGCCGTTGATCTGATTCCCTCTTCTTAATCGGCCTAATTCAGAAAAGAAACGAGTCTAATCAGAGAGACAAAACGACCCGGCATGGCAGGCGAAGGGAACGTGCATTATTTCAAGCACCAGATCTGGATCACCTCAAGCTCATAGCTCTTTCTTCCCACCGTCACTCCTGGCCAGTTTTTGGTTTTTCCGTAACTTATTCAAAGGGCCGGGAGAGAGAGAGAGAGAGAGTCAGCACCCACCTTCACTGTCCTCTTTACCCACAAAACAAAAAAAACAAAGGTGGGTTGGGGGAGATTGGGATCGAGTTCTGTAATTAAAAAAGTGCACAGCGGCTGAAGAAGCCATTGATGGGTTCAGCTTCAGCTTGCTGATACTCTCTGGAAGCCGTTCGTTTGGCTTTCGTAGTACTGTAAGTTTGATTCTAGTTTATGTTCAAACTTGAAGAGAGAGAGAGAGAGAGAGAGTGAAGCAAGCAATGGGTGACATGAATGAATGAATGACTGAATTCCTCGACCCTCTCGTCCACTGATCACCTCGTCAGAAGAGAAAGATTAGAGATTTCATGGGTAGGTCGTACTGTAAAGCACAGAGCAAGACTTCTGAATACTTTGGGAAAGAGAGTGGGAAAGAGTGACCTCTGCTTTTTCGATTTACTTTTCTTCATCTTCTGTTCTGTAACTATTATACATTTAAAAATAAATATTTCTTTGCATAGGAATTCAACCACCATATTTTCCTTGAACAGAGGCAACACTTACAATCCTCTCCTTTTATCTTCCCCCACGGGAATACTCGCTCCTTTTTAACACTTCCTTTTCGTTTCTTATTTTTCTTTTCTTTTCTGGGTTTTCTACAGGAACAAGAGAAAGAGCCACTGAACCACTCTTATTTTGGTGATTAGAAGTAGTTGTTAGGTGAGGTCTGTGGTGGTTGTAGAAAGACTCCTTTCATTTGTTTTGTTAAAAATTTCACTCAAAATCATAAAAAAGGTACTTAGTAGTAGTAGTAGAGAGAGATAGAGAGAGGGAGCAAGAGAAAGGGTTTGGTAGGTGGAGTGGAATCTAATACCAACCCACAAACATGGATACATATGAAGCAACAAGGATTGTCCTCTCCAGGATCCAGACTTTGGACCCTGAAAACGCCTCAAAAATCATGGGTCTAGTCTTGATTCAGGACCATGGGGAGAAAGAAATGATTAGGTTAGCCTTTGGGCCTGAAGCTCTTCTCCACTCTGTGGTTCTCAAGGCCAGGAAAGAGCTGGGTTTAGCCTCTAACTCGCCGTCCACGCCGTCGACCCCGTCGTCTCCCTCGGCGTTCCTGGCAAACAACCACCACTCCTTCTCTCTTTCCCGGCAGAATTCCTCGTCCTCCCGGCTTCTTGGTGGTGTTACAGCTGGCACTAATCTTCCGTGTCCTCTTAGCATCCCCAACCACTCATTATCGTCTACTTCTTCTTGGGCTGCTTCTTGCTTCTCTGATTTTCAAAATCACGATGATTTGATTAGCCCAAACTCATCTTCTACCTCGTTTTCAGCTGTTACAAGCAATGGAATCAGTAGTCTGGCCTCGTCTTCGTCGATGAATTCGTCTGCTTCGCCTTACTATGGAAGTGGAGGCATCGATCTGATTGATGAATTTCAGTTCCAAGACCAGCTCTCCTTCCTCAACGATGGCTCACCAGCTCTCGCCCCTAAAGGCCCCGATTTCCTCTACCTACATCAAGATTTAGCGTCCAGCCCCAGAGGAGCCGGCGGGGACGCCATGCTCTTCCCTTCGTACGGCGGATCCACCACCGCCAACTGGGGAGGCTCCATGAACGGTCTCTCCCACCGGCGAAGTTGCTCGGTGAGTGACATCTGCCTGGGCTCTGATGACCCTTCTGCTTGTGGGTTTGGGTGGAAACCTTGTCTCTACTATGCCAGAGGCTACTGCAAGAACGGAAACAGCTGTAGGTTCCTCCACAGTGGCCTCGCCGATTCGGCGGCCATGGTGGGTACGGACGGTGCTCCCTTAGTTGGCTCTCCCTGCAAGCTGGAGATGATGGAGCAGTGCCAAGAGCTTCTCAGATCTAAATCAGCGCAGCAACAAAGATTAACTGCTGCTTCTCAGCTCATGGCTTCTTCTACTTTCCCTTACTCTGCCGTGGTAGCAACCAAATGCATGAATTTCCTTCTCCACCGACAACAAACTGATACCCAAAGGTATATATATATATATATATATAAACAGGTGTGTGTGTGTGTGTGTGTGTGTGTGTGTTTATACAACACACTCTTCAGCCCTCTCTCCTGAAAATTGAAATAATGATCGGTTATTGTTTTCTTGGAAGGGCGGCCGCGGCATTGATGATGGGTGAAGATATCAACAAATTCGGGCGGTCCCGGCTGGAAAGGAATGATTTTCCGGTAAACGGGGGGGGGGCGGGGATGATGAACCCTGGTTCAAGACAGATCTACTTGACTTTTCCGGCTGATAGCACATTTAGAGAAGAGGATGTGTCCAATTATTTCAGGTTGGTGATTATCATCTACACTAATAATTTTTCTATTGTGCAATTTTAATTTGAAGTATTGGGTGCTAATCAAAGTTTGTTTAGTTTCTAAAGTAATTTTGAATTCTTTTTTTCGAAAGTAATTATGGGCCAGTTCAAGATGTGAGAATTCCATATCAACAGAAGCGAATGTTTGGGTTTGTGACCTTCGTCTACCCGGAGACTGTTAAGCTCATCCTCGCCAAAGGGAACCCTCATTTTGTATGTGATGCTCGGGTGCTTGTCAAGCCATACAAGGAGAAGGGCAAGGTCCCTGATAAGTACAGGCACTCTCTCTCCCTCTCTCTCTCTCCCCCCCCCCCAAAAAAACAACAAATTAGGAAAATCTTGTTGGCTTTGCTAACAGTTCGGCTAGGTGCACAGCCAAACAGTGATCCTACCGTTAAAACATTTAACAATAAGAACACGCTTTTGGGGGGGGGGGGGGGAGGGGGGGGAATAACACATGTTCTTATCAATAAAACTTTAGTAATTATATCTATAATTGATTTCTATATTTTAAATATGCACTTAGACTTTTTCTTTTGCTAATGTGAACTAGAAATTGCAGGAAGCACCAGCAACAAATGGAGAGAGGAGAATTCTCGGCATGCGGTAGCCCTACTGGCTTAGATTCAAGAGACCCTTATGATCTCCAGCTTGGTAAAGACCAAATCCCCATAGTTATATAGAGTTGCACCATAGTAAAATTTCCATTCTCTTCCATGGTTTCAGTACTTGTGTGTGGTTTATCAATTGTGAACTCTGTTTTCACTCTAGATTTTTTTGTTGTTTTTCTTCTAAATTCAGGAGCAAAAATGTTTTGCAATACCCAAGACATGTTGTGGAGAAGAAAGTTTGAGGAGCAGACCGATTTGCAGCAAGCCATCGAGCTCCAAGGACGGAGACTGATGGGCCTCCAACTCGTTGACGAGAAGAGACAGAGCCACCACCGAACTCTGTCCACAGGTACTGCCATTCCATCTCCAACCCACTCTCCTGATTTCTTCAGTCAGACTCTCATTCCTCCTCTAGATTATGGCAGTCCAGAAGTCCCAGAAGGTATATATCTCTTGCTCTACTTTTATGCCTTTTGAGTCCAATAAGTCATTGTCTCTTAGTTGGTTGTTCAGACCGGAAATTAAGAAATTGATGCACATGCATTGTTTTGTTGCAGTGAATGGTTCCAACCCAGTAATGGCAGCTCCTGCAGCTGTTGTGGCTGATCAGGAACCCCAACAGACACTGAAATTGACTGATAAAGAGAGCGATTTGTCCACTATAAATGGCACTAACGAGAATGGCAATGGCAATGGCAAAGGCAAAGAAAGCCTCAATCAGCATGAAGAAAGTAATTTACAGGACTGGTATATATATAAGAACTATTCTTATTTGGATCAACAGAAAGGCAACTCATAATAGCAAAGCTCATGTTATTGATTAGATTCGCCTCAAGTATCAGTCTTTTGCCATTTCAAGATTCATTCTGTTATGGGTTTTTGAAATCTTCCCCTTTTTTTCTGGGTAATATTGCATTTTAACTTTTGGGAATGTTTTCTTTGAATGCAGCTTAGAGCACAACCTCCCTGATAGTCCATTTGCATCTCCTAAAGCGGCCGGAGTCTACACAGCAACCTTCAACCCTGATGGAGAGGCAGAAGAGATTGCGGTGGCACCGGCTGGATCTTCTGCTAGCCATAGTTTGATCACTTCCGCCTTAATTCCTGCCACCTCTACACTGGACTTGGCTTCCTTGAAATCATGTTACTTTCAAGTGCCAAGGTACATTTTATTGAATTTCTGCACACTATGAAATGCCAGTATCACTGTATCTCAGTATATTTAATCCAACTAAGGTTATGAATCAGGTTCTCTTCCGGCCATGGAGCCATAGGAATGTAGGCCCAGGCCTTCCGGCCGGCGTGCCTGGCCAGGGCATTTTAGCTTCCTTAGTTTTTAGGTATGTGATCACATAAGTCCAATATACTTGAACTGAATTTTGTTTTTGTTTATCCGCATATTTACAACTTGGGGATTTATTTTAACTTAATGGGTTTTGTCTTTTGTGTTGTTTTGGTTTTTGATTTGTTTGCTTTTACAGGAGGATTGATCAGAAAATAACCAAAACAAATATCTGTAGAGAAACCACCACCACCTCCTCCAGCAGCAGCTGCAGCAGCAGCAACACCATCACCACCACCACCACCACCACCATCATCATATGATCATTTTCAATACTATACTACTAAGATACAAAAGCATACATAAAAGTCAGTAAAGGAAGTGGGTCAGCCATTCCTTCTCTTTGTTGTACTATTTCTTACACCTCATGTCTCTGTAGTTGAAGTTGGACCACAGGTTAAAAAGAAGTCACAGAAGATCAAGCAATCAATGCTATAGCAGTAACTCTAGGATGGGAGGGGGGATGGGGAACTGTAATTTTCTTCCCCTTTTCTCACCATTTATTAGCTTTCTTTCTCAGTGTCAATATCAAGAGGACCCAGCTGTAGTAGCTTGTGTTAGTTTATGTGGTTAGGAAGGTAATTAATGTACAGCAGAAGCAGAAACAAGAAGGTCAAGAAGATCAGGCAAAACAGAGAGGCCAAGCCTTGTGTGTAACAACAAGGTTGATTTGGTACCCCAAAAGGAAGGCTGGGAGTTGATATAAAAGGGCACGAAATGAAAGGGAAGACAATGGAATGGAAAGGGCAAAGAGTCGGCTCAATCCAGTAGTTTCAGGTACAAAAGAAATGGTATTTTCTATCATAACTTGCTTGCTGTAATTGATTGTTGTAATACAGAAGAGTATCAAGGTTTAGATTAATAGACAGAAAGAGAAAATTTTTGAAAAAGAGAAAGTTGATGCGAAAGAAAAGAGAAGAAAAACGGTGTTCTTCAATCTGATTGGTACTCCTCACTGACTCTCTCTCTCTCTCTCTCTCTCTCTCTCTTTACTTCTTAACTTATATTTTGGTTGTATTTAGTATCTTTCTATTAATTTTAATTATAAATTATAAATTTATTTAAATATTTATAATTATTATTATAATTTATAATTTTTTATTTTAATTATAAATTATAATTTTTATTAAAAATTATAATTTATAAACTTCTAATTTTACCACTATCAAACACTAATTTTCTGATAGATCTGTTTATTAATTTTGAAGAATTTTGTCTCTTTGTTGCAGTCGTTTCCTTTTATTGCTAGGTGGGGCCCAATCTTTTCTTTTCTTTGATTTTATGCCTTTCATGGTGGGGAAAGAAACAAGGGCCACAAACAAGGGCACACAATCACATGGGTGCTTACACTGCATGTGGGCCCTTTCTTATTTATCTTAATGCCAGGTTGTATGGGTCCCATCTGCCAACACCCATGTGAATGATACCACTAGCGCTCTCTCTCTCTCTCAATATTTCTTTCTCAAAATATATATATATATATATTTATATATATTTGTATTGGTATAGAACTTAGGAGAGAGAGAAAGAGAGAGAGGGACTTGGCAGGAAAGGACCTGCAGAGATCTAAAAACGTAGATGTGTTGTAACGCCACACGTATGACTAAACGCCCGTTTGTATAAAAAATGATTTTTCTAGGAGAATATTAATTAAAGTTCAGGTTGATAATAATTAAATAAATATATAAATATTGTTTAAAATATATTAATTATATTTATCAAATTGTTTTGCGATAAAAAATGTAACAATATTAAAATTTCTAATCTCATTATTAAATCTACTGCTTAGTGGGATGAGATTAATAGAACAGTTTTTGTTTTTTTATTTAAAGACCGATTTTTAAGTTCTACTTTTAGCATTTCAAAATATATAGCTAATTAATTTTACTTATTTTTTAAAGAAAATATGTATATTTATATCTCAAACAATTTATTTTTAAAAAATAAAATAATTATAATATCTTTAATACAAAAAATTAATTTTACTTATGTTATTTTTGATTGAATGATTAAATTTATAAGATTAATAGTGTTCTTGAATTGTTAGAACTTAGACTATTATACATATTGAATTAATAATGTAATTTTTTATATACTGAAAAGTATTTTTTTTAGTAGAATAACATTTGAATAAATTGTTTAGTGTTTTTCGGACATTATTTATGTGGAAGTAAATATAATAATGAATAAAATTATTTTTAAATGGTCCTGTATTTAATGGAGATGGGATATAATTGTTGGGATAATTTTGTATTTAATTTAAATATCATCTTAGGAACTAGTTTAAAAGTTTAATTTTTTATTTTTTATGTTTTTAGTTAAAAAATTAAATTGGATTTAAGTAGATTGTTTGAACATAACTTTTAAATTAATTTTTTTGAAAGTTAGTTGTTTGAAAAAAAAATTAATTTTTTTGTTTTTTTGTTCAAAGTAAGTATTTTTACTCTTCTATATTTATATTTGATATTAATAATTACGTGTACTTAGTAATGATAATAAATAAGTTATGAATAATTAGATTATTGTATTTTTATAGCAGTGTCAGTTTGAATAGAATTTTTTAGAATTTGTGTTTTGATTTGATTTTTTGTCTTTTTAAGTTTTTTTGCATTGTTGTCAAACGAGTAATTTTAATTTTTTTAACATTTTTAGTTAAAAAGTTAATATTGCCAATTGGGTCTATGTATCTTATCAAGTTGTAGTTTTAAAATAAATTATTCATATTGTGTAGGTTATAATTATTTATTTATTGAGAGTATCACGTAATATCACTTACATAGTACTATAATAATATTTAATAATTTTTCATCAAATTGGGCTTTTGAAGTTTAAGAAAAATGGTATATTACACTTACACCTCTCTGTATTTAAGGGTTATATCACTGTTACCTCCTCTATTTTTTGAAATATCGCTGCACTCCTTTACTTTTTAATTTTTGTAATACTTTGGTTTAAAAGTTAGATTTTCGTTAACTTTTAAACGAAAAAATAGCATTTTTATACTTACACCCTTGATTTTTTTGTTTTCACACTTATACCCTCAGTTTTCTTTATTTTTTATTTATTTTTAATTATAAAATTTTATTTAAAATTTTTTAATTAAAAAATAAAAAATTACTAAATACAAAAAT
>JAOTRH010198087.1:0-11350 GCA_034768845.1 Heliamphora exappendiculata | reverse complement strand
CGAATAACAGGTATGCAGCACAATTACATTGCCAAAGGAATGTCTCCAGACATAGCACTGGGCTCTGCATACAAAGCGCTCGATTATTCGGTGATGAAGCAGGCCTCGGTATTATCTTATATGGATGTGTTCCTGTACCTGGGCTTTATGTTCCTGGCTTGTATTCCGTTCATTCTTATGGTGAAATCCAAAAAGAATAAACCGGTAGATCTATCGGAAGCTATGCACTAATTGTTTGATTATCAATACAATAAAGCTCCATCGTAATCGGTGGAGCTTTATTGTTTGCAGGCGATGGTAATGATAGCTTAACAAACGATATGTATCTCAAAGATTGCTTCTTACGGTCTAAAATGATACTTTTGCGGCTCGGAAAATGGGGGGCAATAAATACATATCATCTACTGCAATTTTGGGCTTGGTGAGCATACTGCTCACAGGTTGTCATACTACACAAAAGACAGCAACTGCCTATAAGAGCAGCAAGCAGCCCCAATTTATCAGTGATATTTACATCACCGGCCACAACAAGACCAGCACCACCGCTGATGCCATTACCCCGGCTGCACCCAAACCCGAAAAGCCTAAAACCGCTACTGCCAAACACTGGATACCTACCCAGGAGCCTGCAACTACATCGTATGCATACACTCCGGTAGCCAGCACCGATAAAGATCTTGCAATATCTGCTGCGCCCAGCGAATCGGTTATCCTGGCCGATCCTGCATTTTTGCGCAAAAAATATTCCGATATTCTTGGTATCAGGGCAAAGGAGATCAATAACTATCCACTCTATACTTTTATCGATAAGTGGTATGGCACCAACTACCGCCTTGGTGGCAGCGATAAATCGGGCATAGATTGTTCGGGATTTGCTCAGAAACTATATGGCGAGGTATATGGTATCGATCTGTTACGCACGGCCATGGAGCAGTTTGCCAACTGCAAGCGAATCAAAAAAAGCAATGATGCAGAAGAAGGCGATCTGGTATTCTTTAAAGTACATAGCAAGAAGCGCATCACGCATGTAGGCGTATACCTGGCCAATAACTATTTTATTCATGCATCCTCTTCGGGCGGTGTGATGATCAGCAGCCTCAATGAAGAATACTGGCATAAGTACTATGCCGGTTGTGGAAGGGTTCCCCGTTCTTAAAGAGCGATCTACAGTAAGGCATCTATAGCCGCTGCGAGTTTCCTATCTTTCTCGGTAACAGTATTGTTCTGATCGTGTGTGGAGAGCCATATTTCCACGGTATTCCATGTATTGGTCCAGGTAGGATGGTGATTTTGTTGTTCTGCCAGCAGGGCTACCCGCGCCATGAATCCGAAAGCCTGGCTAAAATCCTTGAAAGTGAATTTTTTATACAGTTTATCTGCCGTTTCCTGCCATGTCATAACGATGAAGATTTTAAGCTGAAGGTTTACCCATTACATAAATATTCTGCATCGTTGGTACAGGGCTGCCACCCTCTTTTTCCAGCGAAATGGCAAAGGCCTCGCAGGTCATCACCGGCTTCGTTACTTTCTGCATGGCGGGGGTATTGGCTATGTCCAGCGGCAATATTCCCATATCTACGGGTGCTCCGTTTTGCATGATCCAGAGCTGGTATTGCATTCCTTTGGGCGGAGCAGGTAAGCCATCAACCGATACATATGCTGCACCATTGGCTTTATTCCAATACACGGTAGCTGCCATTGGATGCCCTTTTTGCATGGTGTGCATCACAATGGTTTGCATACTGGTGTCCGACATCATATGCTTGTTTTTCTGGTAATCTGCTACCAGCGATGACATTCGCAATTGCTCAGACTCCATATGTCGTATCTGCTCCGTCATGGCTACCTGCTGGTCGGCCATATGCCGGTTGCCATACATCATGTAGCCGTTCATTCCGGCACTCGCAGCCAGTCCTACCCACAGTGCAGCATACTTCCATTGAAAACGGGTGGTAGGTTGTGCTGGTGGTGGCAGTGGTATCTGCCTGGTTTCCCGTATTTGTGCAGGTGCTGCGTGGACTACGGGAGCATTTCCGGCATTTATGCTGCCGAATATTTTATTTTCCAGCGCTGCAGGCGGTTCTTTGGCCAGCGTCTGGCTGAATAGATACATAGCTTCTTCTATCGCCAATAGTTCTTCGGCGAGCTCGGGAAACTGGGCAATATTTGCCTCTACAAGCACTTCCTCCTCCGGAGTAAGGGCTCCCAGCGCATATGCGTCCAGTATACCAGATTCTATGTATTCTTTAATATTCACGTTGTTTTCTCCTGTCAGTTCTTAAAAATTCCTCTCAGCTGCTGCATAGCACTACGCATACGGGTTTTAACCGTTCCGAGAGGAATATCTAAAGTTTTTGAAATTTCGTCCAAGGTGTATCCCTTGAAATAAGCAATCTCTTCTCTCTTCTCTCTCTCTCTCTCTATATATATCTCTCTCTCTCTCTCTATCTGTTTCTATTCAATAAAAAATCAAAACAGAATATGATACCAAAAAAACACAACTTTTCAAGTGATGCTTTTAGGATTTCATCACTTGTGAAAATTACTACTAAGATAGAGATTTTTGCAACAACATCCAACTGATACAATTTATAATTGATGCATTTATCACTTCAAGCCAAACATTCAGTCAAGAACATTCAACAGATACAATTTACAACAGTTACATTTATCACAAGTTCACAAGGTCACTACTCACTTTTTAAGTAATACTTTTAGGATTTCAAGAATACTCACCTCATGCAATTTACAGCTGATGCATTTATCGCTTCAAACCTAACATTCAGCCCAGACGACTTAGCTGATACAATTATAAACCACAATTGATACATAGATTTGGTTAGAGCCCCCAACAACCCTTCTGGATCCAAACTGTACGCTAGTGCAGCCCACACGTAACCCAAACAAATTTCCTTCCTCCTCCGCAGAGACCACGCCGATGATGGTTGCTGAGCTTGTGCTCCTTCGCCCATTCTCCAACGAAAAACGTCTTCTTCAAACCACCAAACCACCAAAACACAGCTCCACGAGAGAGAGAGAGAGAGAGAGAGAGAGAGAGAGAATAGGGGATTTTGATTTTAACGACGAGGCTTTTGATTTTGATGACGAGATGGAGGCGGCAGCGACGGCGAAGTTAGCAGTGGCAACGGCAGCCAAAGAAATCAACAACTGTAGTGAGGGGGAACGCCCAGTGGAAGCGACTGGAGCAAGCGGCTGCCATGGGTGATGACGATTGGCGACTGAAGCACGTGGCGATTGAGACAGCGGTGAGGAGGTTAGCGATGGTGGCGATTTCGGTGATGGCAATTGCTTTCGAAGCCTATCAATGAGTACATGAGTGGATTTTGGGCACCGATATTCACCAGGATTTACTCCATTTTCAAATTATTTTTGCTTAAATCTCAATATTTTTAGCTCATGCAATTAGCTTTTTCAGAGGCGCGGAAACTGAACACTTTGGTCACAAAATTATCGTTTGAGACTGAAAACGTGAAAGAAAAAGACTGGAGACCAAAACTCTTTTATCAACTGATAAAAGGACCTCTCCTAAAATTTCTCTTTTTCTTATTTCTTATTTCTTATTCCCCCTTTTTTTTTCTTCGCAAGAGAATTTATAAGCATACTCTTAGTTGAGAGTTTTGCTCGAACTTCATATAGTTAAAGAGTGAAGTCAAGAGTTCTAAGCATGCTTAAAAGATCGTAAACGTAAATAAGAGTTAATGACAGGCAAAATAGAAAGGCAATCGAAGGCAAGCAATTGGGAGGTGAATAGGCTTAAAAAACACCAAATGTAGTAGTGAACACCCACCTTTTCTTTTCTATTTAATTGAATAGATTAAGGCATCTTCCTTACGCACATATATTGTGTTATAATCTTAATAGGGTAAAACTTAATTTGTTGAATTTATAAAGGTCATATTTTTTTGTAAAACTTAGGCTCTGTTTGTTTCAACAGAAAACATTTTCATTAATAGAAAATATTTTCTCAGAAAATATTTTTTGTGAGTTTGGATGCAACTTTGAAAATGATGGTACTAGTATATTTGATAGTGTTATAATTGGTGGTAATGACGATGGCGGTGGTAGTGACCCTCGAACCCTGGACTCCCGGGACCCTGACCCCGAACTCCAAACCTTAATACCTCGGGACCTCGAACTCTTGAACCTCAGGACTCCCGGGACCCCAAACCTCAAACCCCTAAGACCTCAGACCTAGACCCCTAGATTTCTAGACCCTGAACGCCTAGACCTTAGACTCTCAAGACCCAAATTTCGGGACTCCTAGACCACAAGGAACCCTAGATCCTTGGGACCTGAGACCCTATAACCCTTGACCCCCACGACCCCACCCCCGGGACCCCAGTGCCCCGGACCCTTGGACCCCCGAAGCCCCAGATCCCGGGACCCTAGGATCCCCCGGGACCTTGACCCGTGGGACCTTAGGGCCCCAGAGCCCCGATCCCCGATCCCAACCCCCTAACCCCTGATGATGCCGCCACTACCTCCACCGCCATCGCCTCCATCGCCACCACTAGCACCACCACCGTAAAATGACTCACACATTTTTTTTGTAAATTAATTTTGGTTTTATGAAGTAAAATATTTTACTAAAAAAATATTTTATCTTCACTTGATTTTATCAAACCAAACACTAAAAAGTAGGTAAAATATTTTACTAGAAAATATTTTTTACATCGAAACAAACAATGCCATAATGTTTCTGTTTTGGACAAACTTGCAATAAATTTAGACATATTAGCTCCCATGCGCTTTAGATGTTACTTATAATGAAATGCCAATGTTTATTTTCCTTCCTTGTATTTTATTGTTCTTTGCTTCTTTCCTTTTATATTCTTTTTATCCTTATCTAAATTGCCAGTTTTAATTTAAGATGCTGAAGAGGAACCAAAATGAGGGTGTACTCATTATAATGCTGATAAAAGTAATCAAAAAGAGATTGTACTCATTAAAATGCTGTTATCTTTTCAAGAGATTGGGATTTACTCAAATTTAACACAACTGCTAATTTTAATTCTTGGCGGTATTGGAATATAACTTCCTCTCAAAACTGAGATGCCTTGTGATTCATCAAGACTGCGATGCTTGAAAACCCTTCAAGACTTTATTTTATAAATTTTGAGTGGAACAACTATAATCCGAATAGCTCATCATGTAGGTCATATATAATAAATCATTTATGAAAGAAATAATTTGATCGGATATTAATAAATATATGAACAAATCATATTTATTTTGTAAAATGATCGGTTTAAAATTAAATAGCCCATTTTAAATTAAACTCGTTAATTTTATGGAATACAATGTTATTTGTTCATATATTTACCAATACCTTATTATATTTATTTTTTGCATAAATAATCTACTATGTAGGACTTATGTACAAAATGAATTATTTGAATCATCGTTTTGGATCTATCCAAGACTTATAAAATGGAGTCTTGAGGAATCTTGAAGCACGCTAGCTTGAGAAGATATGATTCCATCTTTATTTTCGATTTTTGATGTCTTTAGAGGCTATAGTGTTTTTTTTCTTTTTAAATCATCTTCATGTAGTCAAGTTTATAGAGGGTGTTTTTTAATTAAACTTATAGCTCAGCAAAAAGTTAAAAAAATTCAAATATGTTTGTTTATAGTTTTGTTGCTTGAAATTATAAGTTTATAACTGTAGCAAATATATATGTAATATATCTTTTGAAGTCATAGTTACACCTTTTCAGTTTATATATAAATTTATAATTTTAGGTACGCCAAACACCTCCATGATATTTCTTTAGCAATGCTTTTTGGTGTTTGCCAAAGTTTGTTCTTGCAACTTTTAGCATTTTTTTATTAGCTGCAACTTTTAGCTCTAAAAATAGAAGTTGTGCCAACTTGTTTATCACACCTTTTGTTTTCTGCTTATGAGTCAAAATAAACTCAAAAAATTGAAGCAAGGAAAAAAAAACTGTTTTTTTAAGGCTTTTGCTTTTGAATTTGTCTGGATGGCTTGGGGAAATTGCAGGATGGAGGGAAGCATGGCAAGGGGAATTCTTATTCAACCCTAACGCTATGTTTGCATTGTGAATTTGTTAATAGACAATGAAAGCACTTATAAAAAAACCAAGTTTTGTGATAACAACAAAGGAAATTGAGCGGAATCATTCACTTATTTTGAGATCGTTGATAGGTAATTTATGGAAAAAATCAAGTCAATTAGACAACGGTAGCCACTAGGGGCAAATTTATCTTGTATTTTATTTTCAAATTCTTATAAGCTGATCAAATTTTTTAAAATAAATATACTCCGATCATGTAGCTAACGGTGTTCAATTAGTTTGATTTTTTGTACGAAGTATATACTCGATATTCGACAAGCGTAAAAAATGACCGATGAGACCTAGAGTGGGCTACACGCACACCCACGTACAACAGCCCTGTTGTGACCAAGTCACCACAGGTCTCTATATTTGATGTAATTTTACCTTGCATCTCTATATTCGTAGAGACTGTTTTTGTATTCCCTTTTAAGAGAGGCCGGTAAAGTCTGAGTTGAGCTAGCAATTGCATCAGTATAATAACAATGAAATCACTTCAGGTCCGTGACCATGCGTTGAGATCGAAGCACGAATTAGTCGAGTACCAGAGTTACCGCCCTCAACAACTCAGTCTCCTCACAGCCAACTTTCACGCATATTGAGGAAACAATGTCCGAGCTTGACATCCGTACACATGGACCTCACACCACAACCATCGTGTCAGGAGTGGTTAAGAAGATCCCAGAACCGATGTTTTGAACTTACTAGTCAGCTCGTATATAGGGCCAAAAAGCAAAAATGAAGTTCTCATTGTACAAAAAGAATACTCCACCCAAATATAAATGAAGATCCAACTTTAGATGACGGGTTAGGTGAAGAAAAGGGTGACTCCAATCAGCAGAGATCAGATCCAAACACCTCTATAAAAGGGGAAAACTCAATAACTTTGGTACGCACAATACAAATCATAGAGCCAAAACTCTGCCTATTTCATTTTCCTTCACCTTCAAACTATTAATTTTTTCGTGAGCGGACCCTCCAGTAAAACAACCGGTGGGGCATCTTTAACCCATATTTTGGTGCAAGAAAACATAAACAAGTCTCATCTATTCAGCAGCTAGCGAAGACAGGTGGGTAGATTCTCATCTCAACCACCTGCACTATATTAAATGTAAAAAAGAAAAAGAAAAAAGACAAACTCATTTCCCTGCCTCTTTTCCCTTTGTTATTTGTTTTTATTTCATTATGTTTTCTTAAAACCTTTCCGCCTAATATTCTATGATATGTATATATGCAATATTCTATGTTTGACCAAGTCATCTTACCCTGCCTAAGCAAACTATTTGTTTCTTGGAAAGCAAGTTAAACCAGCTTGGAATCGTTTGCGAGTGTTCAACATGAAAGACTCCGGACTTCATTGGCTAATTATTTTAGAAGGATTGGATTGCCCAACATTGAAATTACAATAATGTTCATGACTGTCGCTTTAAACTACCACTTAAAAGCTGCCAAAATGGATAGGGTCACACACGGTCAGACACTTGCACCTGGGTCAAACTTAACCCACTTGCCCACTTTATTTTTGTTGGAAAAAAATAGTACACTTTTTGTGTATTTGTAATAAATAAAATAAAATTATAAAATTATAAAATTGAATTTATAGACGGAATGATTTTAATAACAAAAATAGATTAAGGTTAGTGTTTGAAGTTATGCCTTTAAGATAGATTCATTTCCGTTACGGTACATACAGTGTTATGGACGTCTATCTCCCGTGATACAATTATGATCTGAATCCTACAAAAGAAATACTACAGTTAGTGGGTCTGGCGAGCTGAACCATATTTTGTATTTTTTTTTAAATTCCGACACTATTGATGCAATATACTTCATGTAAATTATATATCAAAAATTAAAAGAAAAACATCATATATATATATATATATATATATATAGACGAACTCCGAAATATTTAAAATAGTCATAAAACGAATAGACACATTTATTTATACTAAATAGGTCAAAAGACGCACTCCTAGAATATTAACTAACAAATTGTCATTTTTAACCAATTTTTATTCATGTTAAAAATTGATTTTAAATCATTTTTCCAACAATTTTCTTTTTCTTAAGGTTGTTTTTCAGTTCATTTATCTATTTTATTGGGTAAAAATCTAAGTTAATTGGGAAAAAATAAAATAAAAGAAGTTACCAGAAAGTGTTTGGAAATGAGCTACGTACTTTTGTTGGAGGGGTTGTGGGTCATAGCCGCGGTAGTGGTTCACTTAAAAGGTCAGACAACTAATTTAAATTTAAATTTTTTAGTTTTTTATATTTTTATTTAAAAAGTTAAATTAAATTTAAAGTAAAGTAACTTAATTTTTAAACTAATTTTTTTAAAGTGATTGTTTGGATAAAATTATAATTTTTTTATTTTTGTTTAAAGTGAACAATTTTTACTTTTCTAAATATTTGATATTAATAATTACATGTAATTATTTAGTAATTGTAGTAAAAAAAATTATGAATAAAATATATTATTATATTTTAAAAATGATGTGAATTTGAATAGAATATTCTGAATAATTTTTTTGTTAAACGGGCAAATTTGATTTTTTAGCATTTTAAGCCAAAAATTTAAAAAACTAAGGTTGTCAGTTAATATCTTAAATGGATTTGGTTCGATTTTATATTAAATTCAAAATTGAATGAATTTTGATTGATATTGATTAATTTTTTAAACTTAGAAATAAAATAGTCATTTAGTAAAATCAAATTAAATCAACCCAATAAAAATTGAATTAAGTTCTAAATTGAATTAATTTCGAATGATTTTGATTAATTTTTTAAACTTAGGAATAAAACAATGATTTAGTAAAATCAAAGCAAGTTAACCCAATAAAATATGACTTAAGTTCAATTTAGAACCCCGCTTCTACGCACTATTAAAAAATAATACATATAAATCATTAATTACACTCAACAATATTGAAACAAATTGTCTTTTAGTTTTGTATGATCTATAAAATAAAGATGGAATCAATGGAAGTATCTGTTGTAGGAAAATTCTTTTAAAAGTTCTATTTTTTAGAATTAAACTAATATTAAATATTTAGAAAATAAAAATAATATAGCATGAAAATAATAGAAAGTGTAAAAAATCAATGTTGCTCATGAGATTGAGAGGCGTATTATCGTTGCCTTAAAACTGATTATCCTTTCTACGTGAATGTTCAAATGGAGTGTAACTCTCAAATAAAGAACTAATTGTTGAAATTTTGTAAATTCATTGACCATTGAATTCCAGAATTCAATTATAATTGAATTGGTCATTCAATTGGTAATTAAGTCCTGGAAATCAATACCATTCATGGTTGTTGATTCTCCTGTAACCCCCTCCATGATAGAATGCCTATATATGCTGTCATCCCATTCAGTTTTCATGAGCAGAGAAAAAGAGACAGAGAAAGAGAGAAAACCACAGAGAACAGCAGCAGAAAGTATAGGAGAAAAAACACAGCAGATGTGAGAAAGGAGAGATACAATTTTAAGATTATATTACAAGCTGTAAAAGAGAGAAAGACAGGCGGAGTATATTTGTAGCCGATCTTTGGTGGTGTTCCAACGATCGTGTAGCCGTTTTATCCTGGGAAAGTGACGTCGGTGGAAAACGTACAATACCTTCGGTAAGCGGTGAATCATTCTTAAGAAAACTGCGATTGCAGGACTCGGTTCGCATATTCTATTCCTATTATGTATGTTATTTTATTTTTCTGTAATTTCAGTTTATTGTAATTGTTGAAAGTTAATAAAGATGTACTTTCTAGATCACCGAGCATGTCTAATTTTTACTATGGCGTTGGATTTCTCCAAATAATCTTAAGAATGAGATTGTCGTCCAACAAGCGTAAGAATGATTCAGTTTAAAAACCTGCTCAGTTTGGATCTTATTTTTTTTTTTCCAAAAAATACATGTTTATACTTCTAACTTTTATATGAGTATGTATAGGATTATGCATTCTAGATCTTCGTTGAAATATGAAAAATATTATATTGTTCAAAACAATATGTTCAGATCAATCTATATTGTGATTCTCTTTCCGTCATAATCCAGTCGGTTTCTTGATCTGTAAGAAATCTGGTCGGTTGTGTCGACACCTTTTATTTAGTGTTGACATTTTTGACATTTTTGGCCGTTTGTGTCGACACTTTTCTTGTTTGTGTCGACCATTTTGTCTTGTGTCGACCCCTTTTCTATTGGTATCGACCCAAATCCTTCTGTTGGTGTTGAGCAGAACTCTCGGTTCTTTTGTGTCGACACCTTTCTCAGTTTGTGTCGACACATTTCTCTGGTTGAACTCTCGGTTCTTTTGTCTCGACACCTCTCTCAATTTGTGTCGACACATTCATTGGTTGCTGTTTGCGTTGAACCTCTCGGTTCTTTTGTGTCGACTCATTTCTCAGTTTGTGTTGACCCCTGAGCTATAAGTGTCGATCCCTGGGCCATTTGTGTCGACCCCTGGGTACTTTTCTGTTGGTGTCAACTTTTTTTTCCTCTTGAGTCGACCCTTCCTGTGATGCTTAACAGAGATCTGATCGGCCAAGACCGTAGGCAGCCGTGCGCGGCTGAACTTCTGGGGTTTGGTAGCACTTGCTATGAGCAATGTTGCATACCGTTTTGGTTTCGAGGGCACTTCCCTTGAACTCCCGCCCGGGGGGCTGCCCCTGGGAATCCCGCGACCTGACTGGGCAGGTCGATCCCCATTGAAGGCGCTGCCCTCAGAAACTCCCGCCTAGGGGCGCTGCCCCTAGGAACCCCGCTAGGGGGTACGGCCCCCTAGAACCCCCACCAGGGGGCGCGCCCCATGGAACCCCGCCACATGATGGACTATGTTTGGAAAATTAAGTTTAGATTGTTAATCTATTCTTAGTGTTGACATTGTAAAGAGCTAATGAGTGAATTGATCTTATTTCAGGAAACATGTCGACTGAAAAATAAGGTGCTCCTGAAAAGCAAGCTACTTCTGAAAAGCAAATCGCTCCTATGCCTGGTGTTCCAACTGTTTCTTTGTCTCATGTGGACAAGCCAGAAAAGTTTGGAGGAGGAGCTGACTTTAAGAGATGACAACAGAAGATGGTGTTCTACCTTACCACTTTAAATCTGGGCAGATGCCTGACTGAGTAAGCTCCAGTTACTGATGAGAATACAGACACTCAAAAACTGATGGTTGTTGATAGTTGGAATAATGCCAATTATCTATGCAAGAACTATGTTCTGAATGCTCTAGATGACTCATTGTACTCTGTGTTCAATG
>JAOTRH010198066.1:0-11351 GCA_034768845.1 Heliamphora exappendiculata | reverse complement strand
ATGTATATGTGCATGTATATATACACACGCGCGCGCACACACACACACACATATATATATATATATATATATATATATATATTTATATATGTAAATGTATATATTATATATATAATCCTCTTATAGACACGTACGGAAAATGTTTTCTACTAGAATACTAAATAATAATCATAATAAAAATCTATAATAAACAAAAATTACACAATTTGAATACCCTCAAAGATTAAACACAAATAATCCATTGGGACATCCGTTCTGTTCCCCGTTACTAAGCCACACATAATCAGGGTATCTTAGATTCTTGCTAATCTTCCTTCCAACTTGTTCTATGGGGTGCCATTCCTCTAGATTTTCCAGAAAAATACTAATATGCAATTTACATTTTGGATAACATGTTAAAAAAGCTTTGTTCACCATTATTCCTTAACATTATAATTGTAAGCTAATGTCCCTCATTGACTACGTAGGAAAAGTTCTAATTCTACATAATTTCATATCCCTTTGTACTAACATGTTCTAAAACTGTGAGAGAGCCTAACTTAAAGTAGATAATATTGTTACGGTTCATGATAGGAACGCTATAATTCGTATTTGAGTGATACCTACCTTACAGTATGTGTGGGCCAAGTGTGGTGAGAACCACCTCTAGAGTTTATGCACGCCACCTATTAAGTCCCACCATGTATGGGGAGCAAAATGTTGTGCATGACTAAGTATTGCATTGCGCAAAACATGAGGATGCGTTGTTATTTTTTTTGGGTTTTGGGGGGTGGGGGGATGTACCATTCTACCCCACATCAACTTTATAGGAAAAGTTTTTGTGTTATATAAATGAGTTTATATTCCCTTCTTAATAGCAGCATATTTTAAAACTGAGTGCCAAGGTCAAAATGGACAATATCGTTGCTGTTTGGGCCCTTTGGCATGGAGATGTTACAGTAATAATACAAATTACTTTTCCATTTGTCTATTATTATTGTTATTATTAATAGTTGTTATTATTGTTGTTGTTATTGTTGTTGTTATTATTATTATCCTTTTATAGATGTGAAAAACACATGAGTATTAAGTATTAACCAATTTACTTATAAAAAAAAGAGTAATAATAAATTTGAATATAATTTGCAATAGGAAAGTGCTTACGCTCTAACCATCTTTTGCAACTCTACTTTACTAAGGTGCTGTTGCGCCACCAGACATCAATATCTCAATTTATTATTTAGAACATAGTGCGTGTTTGTGAGAACTTGATTTGTCACCTTCTGAACTTATAGCTTCTAAGCTAAAATGAAGTGTTGGTTGCACAAGTACAGTACAAACAGAAATTAAATATACAGAATTTAAATATAAATATATAAATTTAGGCGGTTGGACTGGCCATAAATAATATGTATATATATACATATATAATTATCATATAAATATATAAATAAAGGTGGTTAAACCAGCCATGAATAATAACACAAATTTAATTAAATGATTAATTAAATGATAAATGATAACTTACAAATTTAATCAGAAATTACAATCTTGGACAATGACTTGAAGAACTTAGAATCTACTTATTTGAAGCAACTTATTGCTTCTAGCCACTTATTTTTGGCCCAAAATTTGATTTCCTAAAGCCCAGAGGTCCTCCTGCAGCTTTTGCTGCTCGCGAAAGAGAACTCGACATTTTGAAAGGCTAAAATATCCCTGGTCTTTGAGATGATGGTTATACGAGTATATACATCTCACAACTTCTCTCCTTTGTTTAGCTGGAAGCTCTCAGTTTTCTTTCTCATCATGATACTTGACATGTTCCTTTTATGACGATGACGGTGGTTATAGTTTGCAATATACTAAAAATCATTTAGTCATGTGTTTTGTAAAAATGTCACTGGTTAAAATATTAGGCATTTAATCATTTATTTGGTGTCCTTCAAAAGTAATGATTATAAAAAACAAATAAAATAACTTTTTGAACCATTATTTGTTTGGAAAGGCATTTGGGATATTAAAAAGAAAAATAAATCATCATTATTCCCCTACAATAAAGTGTTGGGTAATATGGACAAATATTACCAAGAAAAGCTATTTTGACAACTTTCACAAACAACTTAACAACTTTTGCGTGAAGTTATAATCTATTAGTTGATTATTAGTTGATTGGTTCAGCAAAACACCAAACACCCTCATGTGCTTTGAAACGACTAAACTCAATATAATAAAATATTGAAAATAACTTACACATTTCTTTAAACGTTGTATCTTCTTGTTTGCGCCTGTGTGTTTGTACTTCATTCTGACGTGTGTAACATATAATTTTGTTGTTCCCGTCTTTAGCACATGAAACAATTAAACTCAATATATAAAATACTGAAAAGAACTTACACATTTCTTTAAACATTCTTCTTCTTTCTCTATCTTCTTGTTTGCGCCTGTGTGATCATACTTTATTATGAAGTGTGTAACATATGATTTTTTGTTATTCTCGTCTTGTCAATTGAGATGATAGCAACCCTAGGATCATTTGTTCTTCCATTTTCCTTCATTAATTTTTTGGTCAGTTAGTAGGGGAAAAAAGAAAAAAACAACGTTAGGTAAAAAATATTTTTGACTAGAGTAAATGATGCCGTGAGCTGTGAGATGAAGTGTGTGACATGATTTATGAATATTAGGATTCATCATTGCTATCCAAAAAATTAAATAAAAATGAAACGAAGTGAGGGTCATTTACTGTTACAGATCTGGGATTTGGCATTAGCAAGAAAAGATGAGGAGAATGAAAAAATGGATGAGGTATTATCTTAAATCTGAGCATGTCGCATGAACACCATGGACAGGGAAATTATGGCAGGCATATTAAAGTTCAAAATAGGGTTGAACATTTTGGATTTTCTGTGCTAGAAGAACATAGAGCTTATTGTTGAAAATTGATGATAATGTAGAATGCATAGCTGCTTCTTTGTCAGATTTGACCCCAAAAGAAAAATCTATCATTTGTACTGTGTGAATATGCTTGTGGAACCTTACTGCCAGCTGTGGATAATCCTTCTATTGATAACCCTTCTGCTCAATTCTCGGAGCAGTGACCTGAATTTGTAAAGAGTGTCTGGGAAAGGAAGGTGAAGCCCCTTTCTTACGAAGGAAAGCATTCTGATCCAGCTTCCAATTGTGACCCTTACTTGAACCAGATGGAACAGAAGAATGAGAAGCTTGAACATGAGTTGGAGCAACCAGTGGAAATATCTTCTGCTTGTGAAAACGAAACCATCAAGGTAACTTTAGCTGACAGCAAGAGTGAAAGTACACACCCTTCCCTTGATTTGGATGCAACCAAGGGTGCTTGTTTAGATATTCATACCAAAGAGGACAACTTGGAAGTTTCACATCCTTCACCAGAAAGAGCACCATTTACTTTTTTGAGGAGAAAACTTCTTGTCCTTGATGTAAATGGGTTGCTTGCAGATATAGTTTCTCCCCCACCAAAGGAGTGTAAAGCAGACACAAACATCTCGAGACGGGCAAGTGAGAATTGAGTATTGCATGTTATTTGGAAGTGTTAGTGATCAAAGATTTTTGCATTGATAAGTTTGCAGGCGTTACGAACTTTCCAAACATAACATATTAGTTGTTTTCCTGCTACAGTCTTCAAGAGACCCTTTTGTAAAGATTTTATGAAGTTCTGCTTTGAGAGATTTGACGTTGGCATTTGGTCTTCAAGAACCAAGTACTCTTCAACTTGTGCTGATTATTTCATTGATATTTTTCTCCAACTGGCCACTTGTAATTAATTCTTATAGCCAACAAACCAAACCAAACCAAACTAAGCGTTGTGCCCTAGTCAATGCTTAGTTTAATATGCTTTGGTTAGTTGTTTATAGCAACTACTTACATTATGTACATTGTTTGCAAATTTTCTTATTGCTGCCTGCTTTATTATTATTTTTTTCTTCTGTAGTTGCTAATAATGTTGCTTAAGAATATTTAGGAAAGTTATTGATAGAGTGGTCGATTATTTGTTGGGAGATATGAAGTACAAGCTGCTATTTTGTTGGGTAAGCACTTCAGAATTGCTTTCTGTTGATTATTTCTGTTGTGATTCTAGCATCATCATGTGCTCAACTGTAATAATTTTGGAAATCTTGGATTTTTCTCCACCAATAATCATATTAACACATTCATACATACATACTGGAGGAAAAAGGATGAATCTCCAAATGCCAATCTTTTCATTATGTTATATATTAAAGTATTTAACTAGAATTTTGTAACTGAATTGCAATTTTATGCCATGCACGTGGTCTTAGTGAAGTGTAGTTCATCAGTTAATGTTTAAAGATATTCTAGCATTCTACAATTTGAGAATTTTTTAGTTATAGTTTCTAAAACACACCCAAAAAAAAAAATCTAAATAATTAGATATTAACACATTATTATTAAATATGAAAATCATAAATATGAACAAATGAGATTTTTACCTTTTTGAGTAGCCTTTTATTGCATAAGTTGGGGGAATTTATGAATTTAGCCTATGCTTGGACTAGTTTTTTTTGTAGGCATTTTGGCTTTTTTTGTAAAAAGGTAGATGTAAAAATATGTGAAAAAACTAAGGCCAAACAAGTAGGTTTTTTAAGAGGCTTTTAAGAAAAAAACCTCCCAAAAAAGCTTGTTCAAACATAGACTTATATTTGTGGAATCATGTTTCTGCTTATTCTAAAAGGTGTTCCAGCTTTCTCTTAGTCCCACAAAATAACAACTTTTCCACATCAATCATATCCTTGCTCTTTTGGTTTATTTTATCTCAATTTCCCTTAAAATGCGGTGACTTGACTTCCGATCTGTATGTTTATCTATTTTGCAGGATCTATCCCATTGCACTGTTACAGGGTTCAAAACTCTTGAAAACAAGCACAAGGAATTGGTCTTTAAGGAGCTCAGGAAATTATGGGAAAATTATGACACCAAACTTCCATGGGAGAAGGGGGATTATAATGAATCAAACACTTTATTGTTGGATGATTCTCCATACAAGGCCTTACTGAACCCTGTAAGCTTGCCCCCCTCATCTTTTGTTTTATTCTCGTGGCTTTTGTGCTTACTTTCTTTTGGTCTTTATATTCATCCACTATTTATCTGCCTTTTTTTCTGGGTTGTGTGTACATGTTATATAGATGCACACTGGAATCTTCCCTCATTCATACAACTTCAAGGATGGGAGTGATGATTCACTAGGTGAGATATCTTTCATTGTCTCTCCTCCTCCTTCTCTTCTTCCCTTTTGTCTTTGGATAAGCGATGCAGCGGGAAGCGTAAGAAAGTAAAAAATAATAAAAAATTGAGTATGTTGAAACGAGAGCGAATACCGAAAGTAAGGACCTTCTCTAAACTTGTTGATTCTCTATGCATACCAGGATTAAAGGCATCAAAGTTGTTTGTTGATTCACACATAATATCAAAGAATTTGAGAAAAGAGAGATCACTCATGAATTTTATTAATCAACAATTACCCCCAAGCCCTATGGCTTACAAAGAAATTTATAATGAAGAACACCCCTAAGAACGTTAGGAAATAGCTGGCTAAGGAAATTCCAAAAAATCACACCTAAAATAAGGAAAAACTCAAGAAATAAAATTAAAGTATTAGAATAGAAATCAAATCTAATTCCTTTTGACAAAGTAACCAACAAAATAGGAAACTTATTATTTCTTGGCCATACTAAATTATAAGATAACTTACAAAATAATAATATTCTAGAATGATATAATTATTTTTAATATATAATTTCTAAATTTAGGCTACATCATTCTCTCTTGAAAAAATCTCGTCCTCGAGCTTTTATGACTCAAAATAATTTGATGAACATCACTTATCTGCATCTGATTTGTCCTTTAATTTACTTTTTCCAAATATAATTTCAGCCATTTTTGCTTATCAGAAAACAAAATTGTCTTCTTCAAATTGCATTACTGAGTAGGCCATTTCATGGTGGTTTGTAATGCCGATGATGGTGAAGTGATTTTTTTTTGCAATATTTTTTTGATATCTTTCTTTTTAATCTCCTCAATAATAAATGGTTTCTTCATAAAAAATTGGTAGTTTATTCTAATCGACAATAGGATCTAGAATAATATTTGAAGTAAATGGCCACTCAACCGCTTTCTCTTCCAAAAGGCGTAGATTTAGTAGATCATTGTGAGATTGAACTACCATGATCAAGGTAGCAATTTGCTCAGACAGAGCGGTAATTGACTCCTCTACATGAGTAATTCTTTCCTTTGCTCGAACTTCTCAGGCAACGCCATCTCATGCATATGCATTTTTAATAACAACACATCGATCATCATGAACCAACTCTCTGTCATGCCATGATCTAGAATCTAAGTAGCATGGATACAGACACGCGACGCGACACAGACATGCTGACATGGTAATTTTCAAAATACACGACATTACACACTTAGGACACGTTAAAAATTTATATTTGTATATGAAGGGAATGAAATCCCGAGATCCAATGACGGTACATATGAATCCAATCAAACACGAAGCAGAATGAACCACAACATAACAAAAAAAAAACTGTTTTGCCACGATCCGTTTAGACGGACGCAAGAGGTGTTTGGATGGAACTTGTACGAAAAACCCTAGTTTTCCTCTAAACTCCAAAACAAAAACCCGGTACACTCGCAAAGCGGAATAAGGATTATACCTGCGTGATCTCTCTGGTTTGATCACGCTTCTGTTCTTGAACTTGAATTCAAAGATTAACAAAGCAGATTACTGACAATTTTTTCTCTGCTCAGATCTTCTGATGTATTCCCGAACACCGAAATTTGAACTAAGTGTTGGCTTAGATCTTTCAAGTTCCAAACCCTATCTAGCTACCTCTATTTTCTTTTGATTCTCACAATCTGTGGAAACCTTATAAGACTGAACGATATTACGTACTGGTGGCTAGGGTTATAATGACATATATATAGGCTACACCAAGGATTTAAAGAGTAAATAAGACACAAGATTATAATATAATTAGAAAAATCCTAAATTAAATTTTCGAGTTCCGACTCTTCAAACACAAGTTCCTAAAAACCTAAATTACAATTCATACCACTAAAGAATCGTAATTGCACTTCCGACTTTATTCTCAAAATTGAATTTTCGAGCTCCTGTTATTAAATACTTAATATTTACATTAAGATTACAGATACCCGTCGATTAAATTAAATTATTGACAATTATATTTAATAGACTTCTTCTAAAAATTCTTAGGAACTTTTGTTTAACTTATTTGATATGTCATATTATAAAATCCACTTGAAAGGTTTGGTATAATCAAAACTTATAAATTTTCTTAAGAAGGTATCAGCTGCCTCTATTCGGGACGTGGATTCCGTCAATAATTAATATCCGCCATATAAGCGATGTTATTCAATTCATTGGAATTATAGACATTTAATGAATCAAAATAACGAATATTAAAAATAACTTTTTAATAATTATTTCGGAATTAAGAGCATGAGCACTCATAATAATTATGTGGTGTAAATTAATTTATATAGTTAGTATAAAATTAACTACAATAGCGCGGTCTTGTTCAATACGCACAAAGTGTATTAGCACAATGAGTCGGAATTATAGTCGGAACTATATGGTTCTCCGTAATCAAGATAGATCTACTAAAATACTGTGCTATAGCCTAATAGATGGTGTGTCCAAATCCATTTAAGACTCTGAACCAAAATTTATATTATATAAGAACCGATAATCTGGTCTTCTGTGTGTAAGCCGAACTCTACACACTAGAGTCACTACTATGTAGAATAAAAGACACATATGCACAATATTAAATAAATAATGAAACGCATACATTGCTCATACAAATTTTCATTAAAATAAAAAAATAAATTTTATTAAATAAAATAAAATACTAAAAATTCAAAACATGATTTTTAATATATAACCCTAATAATATATATTTATTATATGTTAAATATGTAAATAATTTATTCAGTGATAATTAAACATATACAGCATATCGCTAATAAAATTAAAAAGTCTTATATTTCATTTTATAAATGCACACATATATTTAGTATTCATAATTTGCGTTTTGAAGAATGCAAAATATTATTACTAGGACGAAATTCATCGCATAGAACGTGCTTGAAGAGTTTAAAAAGTATCCATCAAGTATCAAGGAAATGTATGACATGATAAATTTAATTTTTTAATTAGGGTAAACTACATTGACCTTCCTTGAGGTTCATTAAAAATACAGACAATTTTCCTCACGTTTTTGATATTACACTGGCCTTCCGTGACAGTTTTGTTGGCTTAACTCCGTTAAGATATATGGTAAATTTACCATATTATCCTTATCCCCCTTCAGCTGTTGTTGAGATTGAGTTGTGTTTTTGTTTTTATTTTTAACATTAGATTCCAAAAAAACTACTTAGAGAGAGGACAACGGGAAATGAGGATAATGACGAGGGGCACTTATCTATGTTTTGATCTCAGTCTCTAGATCTCAACAGTTGAACCAAAAGTACAAAACCACACATCCTACCTGAAAAACAAAATCAATCTAACAATCCATGAGAAAAACTTCTAACCAGCAAAGATCAAAGCCTTTCACATCAAATCCGTCTATATAACAAAAATTTGTAAAACTAACACAACCAGCCCGAAACCTTCAATTTAGCTCTCAAAAATGCAGAGAAAAGTTTAATTGTTTCCTACGGTCGCTAGGCAACCTACGAAAACGACAATAGAAGAGAAAATGTTGACGAATTCTCAATTGGAGTCTTTTTAAAAAAAATATAAGAGTTGTTATATGAGTAAAAGCTTTAATGTTTAGTGTAAGCTTTAACAAATCTCCAGATTGGGAGTTTCTCAATGTGTATATATATGTATTTGTATGTCTATATGTGTGTGTGCACGCGCGCGCGTGTGTTTTTATGTAATTAATCCTTAGAATATCAAAAATGGAAGGCCCTGGCTTGGAAGGTTGTCAAAGCTCTGGTAACATTTTCAATGGCAAAGTTTCGCCGTAGGGGTGGGTGGGTTTTTGTTGTGGAAGGGTTTTGGTTGTGGGAGAGGGTTGAATGGCGGCAGCACCTGTGAGGAACTTAATGTAAGGTAAATCTGGAAGGATATGAAAAAAAATACCTGACAACAACTTCTGTTAATTTCTTAACGGTCATTTAACATAAGGGCAAATGTGAAGCATAAAAGTAAAGCAGAAGA
Organism: Heliamphora exappendiculata; assembly: GCA_034768845.1. Lineage (NCBI taxonomy): Eukaryota > Viridiplantae > Streptophyta > Magnoliopsida > Ericales > Sarraceniaceae > Heliamphora > Heliamphora exappendiculata. Next base: position 2,119 of record JAOTRH010198066.1, on the reverse strand, counting down.
GAGGTCAGTGCAATTTTAGAATCGTGAGGGGAGTTGTCTGTATTTTCAATTAACCTTAAGGGAGGTCAATGTAATTTACCCTTTAAATTAAAATATACTTAAAAAGTGTTGAACACAAATTTAGGAGTGTCCGAAGAGTGTCCGAAGAGTGTTGTGTCCCGACACGGGTGTCTGACACAACACGTCTCATACGTAGAAATGTCCGTGCTTCTTAGTCCAAAATTGAGCGTTGACTGTGATACCAACTGATGTAGCGAGAAGTGTAAAGAAAGTAAAAAATGATAAGAACTTGAATATGTTGATTCGAGAACGAATACTTGAAGTAAGAACTTTCTTTAAACTTCTTGATTCTCTGTGAATACCAACTGTGAAAAGAAAGAAAAAGGATAAATATTTGAGTCTGTTGATTTGAGAACGAATACCGGAAGAAATAACATTCTTTAAACCTGTTAATTCTCTATGAATACTAGGATTAAAGGTATCAAAGTTTTTTGTTGATTCACACAAAATATAAAAAAGAAAAAGAAAAGAGAAAACACTCTTGAATTTTATTAACTAACAACCAATGAGCTCTAAGGCTTATAATGATATTTATAATGAGAAGCAACTCTAAGGACTTTAGGAAATTACCGACTACAGTAACTTTAAAAAATTATGCCTAAAATAAGGAAAAACTTAAGAAAAAAAATTAAAATATTATGAAAAAAGTAATTCTTTTTGACCAAGTAACCAATAAATCAGGAAACTTATTATTTTTTTTCTAATAAATAATAAGATAGCTTACTAAATAATAATGGTAAAATAATATAAAATTTAATATATGATTTCTAAAAATAGGGTACATCATTCTCACCCGCTTGAAAAAAAAAACTCGTACTCGAGCTTCTATGACTTTAAATAATTTGATATACCGTCGCTTGGCTGCATCTGCTTTGTCCCTCAAATTGATCTTGGAGCACAATATTTCAGCCACCTTTTGCTTATTGAAAATCAAAATATTCTTCTTCAAGCTCCAACATGCTGAGTAGGCCAATTCATGGAAGTTTGCAATGCCGATGATAGTGAAGCAAATTCTTTTTGCAATATTTTTTAATATGTTTTTTTTAATCTTAATAATAAATGGTTCTTCATAAAAATATAGAGGTTTATTCCAATCCGCAATAGGATCTGGAATAATATTTGAAATGAATGGCCACTCAACTACATCTTCTTGCAAAAGGCATGGATTTAGTAGATGGGTGCGAGATTGAATTACCATGATTAAGGAAGCAATCTATTTAGACAGAGCAACGATTCTCCTCCGCATGAATAGTTCTTTCATTCGTTCGAACATTTCATGCAACATCCTCTTTTGCATACACATCTACAACATCAAATCGATCATCACATACTCTATCGTGCTATGATCCAGAATTGATATCAATTGATGTAGCGGGAAGCTTAAAGAAAGTAAAAAAAGATAAAAACTTGAGTTCGTTGATTTGAGAACGAATACCAGAGGTAAGAACTTCCTCTAAATCTGTTGATTCTGTAGGAATACCAGAATTCAAGGCATCAAAGTTCTTTGTTGATTCACACAGAATACTAAAAAATTGAAAAAAGAAAAACACTTCATTCAACAACTACCCCCGGAGCACTAAGGTTTACATTGATATTTATAACGAAGAACACCCCTAAGAAATTAGGAAATATCCGGCTAAGGCAACTACTAAAAATCACGCCTAAAATAAGGAAAAACTCAAGAAAGGAAATTAAAATATTAGGATAGAAATCAATTCTAGTTCTTTTTGATCAAATAACCAACAAAATAAGAAATTTATTATTTTTTGGCTATACTAAATTATAAGATAACTTACAAAATAATAATTCTAAAATAATATAATTTTTAATATATAATTTCTAAATGTAGGCTACATCAATAAGTTAAGATGGCCCAGATATACTTGGTAAGCACATTTTTTCACCATGGTGTAAAAATGCAAACTGATGCATCATTATCATCTGGCAAGGGATCTTAACCTATTGAACAGGTCACCACTTGATCTTGGTATATGATCCTTCTCTTAGTGGACTAGGTTTTTATTTGACTGGGTGAAGTTATGGTAAGTTCAGAAATATC
>JAOTRH010198034.1:0-11353 GCA_034768845.1 Heliamphora exappendiculata | reverse complement strand
AAAATGAAATGTGATACGATTGTAACTATGGATACTATATTATTTTAAGATTTTTAAAAAATGTCAAGATATAAGATTTGTGAAATAAGGTGATTCATATAATGGGGTCTTTGGCAAAATTATTGGTAGTAACTTTTAACTTTTTATTACTAATTTTAGTTATAGGTTATGAATTTTTTCAAATACTATAACTTATTCTATAACTTATAATTATTTTTTTCTTCTATTTCAATTAAAAGTTACAATCTTTACGAAATACTTACAACTTCTACTACAAGTTACAATTTATAAGTTATTAGTCTCAACAATATCAAATACCACCAACATTTTATACAACCTACCAAGGTAGTGTTTGACAAAAGTATTACTAGTAACTTATAAATTATACATTATATGAAAAATTATGAGTATTTAGTAAAAATTATAACTTATAACTGAAATAGAAAAAAAAATTATTATAAATTATAACAAAAATTGTGAATATTTAAAAAAACTTACAACTTATAACTAAAAATAATAGTAAAAAGTTAAAAACTAGTAACATTAGCATTCTAAAACACCCCCAAGTAGGGATGTAATTTTAGCCCGGCCCAACCAAAGTTTGGGTGGACCAAACCCAACCCAAGCCTATTGAGCTCCCGCAAAAAATTCGAGCCGGGCTGAGTTAGGCTTTTTGGAAGAGGGACAAGCCTAGGCCCAAGGGTAGTTGGACTCGAGTTTTAGGACTTAGGGGCCACAGGTTGGGCCAAAAATGGGCCTAGGCCGGGCTTTTTGCGGTCTTTCTTTTTTTTGTTTTTTTATTTTTTTTATTTTTTAAATTATTGTATAAGAGTATAAGATTATAAATTATTAATTTTAGAGTTTACAATTTATTATAAGTTTATTTATTAGTTTATTATTTTATTATAAGTTTATAGTTTATTATAAATTTATAAGTTTATAAGTTTATTAGTTTGTTAGTTAGTTACTGTAGCATTAGTTTATTACTAGTTTATTAATTTATAAGTTTATAATTTATGATTATTTTATTAGTTTATTATAAATTTATAGTCTATAAATTATTAAATTTATAATTTATTATAAGTTTATTAGTTTTTATAAGTTTATTAGTTGATTAGTTTATAAGTTTATAATTTATTATATAAGTTTATATTTTATTAGTTTATTAGTTTAATATTTTATTATAAGTTTATATTTTATTAGTTTATAAATTTACATCTTATATTATTATAAATTTATAAGTTTATTAGTTTATTGTTGGTTTATTAATAAATGCAATAAGCATGAACACTTTAAATAATTAAATATAATATAAATTTTATTATTCAAAATTTAAATTTTATCAATTACATAAATATATAAATTAATTAGTTATTAGTTTATTAATTTATTATAAATTAATAATTTATAAATTTATAAATTTATAATTTATTATAAATTAATATTCATACCAAACAGACTCGACCTGAGCTAAGTCTCAAGGTTAAGAGAGATGGCTCAGGCCTACAAGTATGGTTATCAGACTTAGGCAAGCTCGGGCTTTTTTCAAATCGAACCAAACTCACACAGTAATAAATTTTGAGCGAGTCTCAGCTCATTCACAGCTCTCGAGCCAAATTTACGTCTTTAACCCAAGTAACAAGTATTACGTTCAAAAATTTCTAACCTAGCATTCTGCTTTTAATTTACTGTATTTGATATTTTTAAGCAGTTATTAATTTTTTTTCGAGAAAGTGCATATGCATGTTTCAAATATCTTTAACTTTCTTAATAATACAATTAATTAAAAAATTAATTTTTCTTATAAAAAAAATTGTATCGAGGTCTAAAACATAACAATGTAAATGCAAAAAGTAAAATATATTAGTCATTTTATTACAGAAATTATTCTAAAATATTTAATTTTTTTATTAATTATATTTTTTTTTAAAATAAACCTCTTAAAAATTAAATTTTTAAACATTCCAAACAGTCCTTACTTTAAGTTGACTCAGAATTCTTGACCGCAACGGACCCACAAGTCACCAACTGCTTCAGAACTCGCGAAGGCTTCATTCTTCCACTCGGATGCTCGTCATTAGCCGTCCGACCTCGAATATCCGCGGCCTGATTAACGGCTACAGATCCACTCACACTCTGCAAAACCTCCGAACCAGAATTCGAAGACGTTGGAAAGACCTCTTCTCTGCTCATCGTCTCTCCGCACTGTTCATTCTCTTCTCCACCGCTCCGTCGTGGTATTCGCTCGTCGCCGGTCTGCGTCGATGCATCGGCCGCTTTTCCGAAAAATTCACCGCTCGACTCGGCCTTGTAGACTCTGTATTCGTGAGATTTTTCGAATGAGCTACACGACTGATTTTTTCTACTCATCGTTACCGGAAGTTGATTGCCGTCGCCGGAAACTTCTGTACCGGGGAGGAGTTCCGATGATCCTGTTGTTTCACAGTACCTGAAACTCAATGAGCTCCGAAGAAGCTCCGATCCTTTGAGAACGTATTCGCCGCCGTGCGTCGGCTGTATTAAGTCGTTCTCCGATAAATCATGCCAGACGAATCCATTTCTGTAGCTCCTGAATCGACGATCAGACAGAACTTTATATATACTCAAAAGTTATAGATTCAAAGTCGAAATTGCCAGAAAATAAACTGAATTCGAACAGCCTGTTTGGTTGCTTAGAAATTTTGCCAGAAAATAAACTGATTTCGAACAAAAATATCGAATCTCCAATGCCTGTTTGGTTGCTTAGAAACTGCCAGAGAAAATAAATTGAATTCGAATAAAACCACAGTTTTTCAATATCTAGATTTTTCAGTTACACGGCCACGATAACAAGAAAATCGCATTTAAAATTATCCTTCGATTTTCCTCAGATTTCCAGATGACCTAATAGAATCCAGAATTTAATTACCGTTTCGAAGACCACGAATACTTGCTTGCCATGCCTTCACCTCTGAGAAATTTCAATCGGCTCATCACATCTGAAAAGTAGACAAAACCGAAGATTATTTCAAGATCTTCGATTCAGAAACGCGTGCTTGAAAGAACGTTTTTTACCTCTGAGATAGAGTCCTTGGGAAGAAGAGAGAGGAACCTCCATGAAATGAGGATGCTCGAGGTGGCCGTTTCGCGAGAGGTAGTATATAACAGAAACCTTCTTGTCAGTCCGAATCTTCTGTCCAGTCCAAATCTTGGATCGATCTGGACTATTCTTCTCCATCTCTTGCTATTTCTTCGGGATTAAAATCTCCGTGCTTGATCTAGAATCCATGGCCACAGATTGAACACGGCGAAACTTGAAGCTAAGAAAATTTGTATATAAACGAGACAGGCTAAGAAAATCTATGGAGATTGTGGTAATCCGGATTCCGATTGGCAAATCCTTTTGAAGTTGGCCATCCATTTGAACCGAAAATCTAACTGGTGTGAGTTTTAATGCAAATGAAATATTAAATTTTAATTTTTGGGGTTGATTTGTAGTTTAATTTGAAAGTATGTCTACTTAGTATTACTAATTTTAATTTTAGGTGTTTTTAAACAAAGGTCTCGTATATAATATTTGTATAAGAATTAATCACATTTTATAAAAAAAAATTTAAATATATCCCATTTTATATATTTTGCAATACCTAATATATCCATAGCAATGGTCAAACATCAAAATCTCCTAACCCTTTGGTGTCGATCTTCTTCTTCATTTTCTCCGGCGCCAACAAGGGTGTCTTTCTTTTTTAGCATCGAAGACGGTGTCGATGCCAACACTGACCAAATCCTAGCCGACGCCAACACTGACAAAATCCTAGCCCCCACCGTCGACGATGATCTGTTACTTTTTCTTCTTCTCTTTTGCCGTCGATCTTCTCCTTTTTCTCTAGCGAGGTTGCCGAATGTTGGAGTTTCAGAAGGAAAAAAAGAGGACAATTCTTCCTCTTTTAATTAAGAAATTTCTCGAAAAAAATTTCAAAACATTTAACTGAGAAAGAGAGAAAGTTTCTCATATAATTTAATTGAGAAAATTTCGCCAGATGTGATCACTGGAGCTCGTTGGCAGTCACAGGATGCGGAGGGATAAAATGTTGATATAAAATTATGAGTATTTAGAGTAGTAAGGGTATTTTGGTTCAATTTTATATAATGAACTTTAAGAGTTAAAATATTTTTTCTTGAATATAATGTTGTATGAAATGTTAGTTGTGGACTTTATACCAAAAGTTCTATTAATATATGTATGATATGTTCTTCTTTTAATATAAAATTATGTAGATGCGCAATAAATTTTAACTCCTATTGTGTGGTTATTTCCCCCAACCTACATGACTTTCATTAGGTGCATCCATGCATCGAGTTGAGTCGGGTTGAGCTTTAACCCACCACTTGATCGTATGTATTAAGTTTTTAATTTTGACACTTGCAATTAATTAATGGGTTAAGCGGTTTTGAGCATATAGATTTTGGTGGATTTATTGTCACACCCTCACTCACTCCAAGAACCAAAAATAAAATCGATATTATTTATAGCAACAACAATCACAAAAGTATCAAATTGGAATCATTTATTTATAGGAACCAAAGTAACTGTATATGCTACGAATACGCTATTTTATTCTCCCAAATCGGCGTATAATTTACAAAATAAAATTTCATACTTCTGTTCTTTTTACTAACATATTAAAACAAAAGTCCCAAATAACTACGAGCCTGGGATTATGAATCTGACAATTGTGGTGGACCAACTCTAGCCATTCTCACTATCTGCAACCACAAAAGTTACAGGAGAGTGCATTTAGTATTATAATGAACAAGATAGAAAATAGTCCTTTTATTCAAATTATCATACTTTTCATAAGAGATATAAAAATACGGCATAACATTCTCAGCTCTTTTCAAAAGTATCTTGCTCAAATTTTTAAAAAATATTTTTCAGGCTCAACAGTCACGGGTCATTGAATTCACTGTCACATACTTTACAAGTAAAGTTCTGGGCATAACCGCCACAATTCAAAGTGAAACTGTCTTATTCACAATTCATACCCAACAATGACCAAGTAGTCATCTACCTCACGACCGGGAGTTCCGACGGTACCGTAACCTCAATTCTCAATGCACGGATAGCAACGTGACGGAATGAGGGCCACTCTCCACCAAGCACGAGTGGTATATGCTGTCCGAAACTTAGCCCGCAACGCCTTTAAGGCAAAAACTCTCGCTCAATGGAAAACCTCCCTCACAGAGAGAATTAACACCCATAATTGGGCAACCTCCCCTAACGGGATATAAAGGGCCAAAAACCCTTATAACTTAGCACTTTTGAATAACATCTCATAATATTGATGACATTTGTCAAAATATTTATATCACAACCACATACTTTTCAAAAGGTATATATAGTATATTTAAAAATATCATGACATTTGAATAAAAGATCTTGTTATCACAATTTTTCATGCTTTAAAACATGGATATAAAGCAAATTTAAAGCATAATTCATGTATTTATATTCAGAATAATACTTAAGCACTCTCACATACATTTATGTTCAAAAATAATACTGCATTTATATTCAAGATAATATTTAATATGTTTCAAAATAATACTACATTTATGTTCAAAAATAATACAGTATTTATGTTCAAGATAATAGTTAAGTATCTCACATGCATTTATGTTAAAAAAAATAATACTGTATTTATGTTCAAGATAATACTTAAACATTTCACCTTGATGTAGGCGTGGCAAAACTTACTCCTCTCCTTTTTACTGTGAAAAAGGCCTATAGATATATACACGTATCATATATCTATATTATACACATTGGAGCTTTTAAGCCAAGGGCGCAACGCCACCACCACCACGAGCCCGACGCCGTTCAGCCACCATCGTCGCCAGCCACCAGTTCTCTCTCTCACTGTTATGTAATATTTCTCTCTGTTATTCTCTCCCTCTCTCTGTAATCTCTTTATATATATATATATATATATTGATGTAAAATTTTTAATTTAGAAAAATTTAAAAATTTAAGTATAAACTTTTTATATATTTTCATGAATTATCGTACAATTAGAATCTTTACTGGGTTTTCTATCTTATTAATTTTCTTGTCACGATTTAGCGTTTATTCACATTTTTAATAACTATAAAAAAATGTAAGTTTAGAAAGTAAAAAAATTTAAGTTTAGAAAATTCTCAAAAATCCAAGAGAGTCTGTTAATGTTATTTTATTATTATCAGTATTTTGTGAATTTTAATTTGAAACTTTTATTTATCATTAGTTGTTAGAAATTTTATTTTAAGATTTTATACGAACACGTGTCTTATTTTTAATAATTGTCATGGTACGGGTTATTACATTTATAGTTGGGTGCAATTTGATTTGGTAGTTTAGACTTGCTTATTTTTTACTCTTTTTTTTTTGTTGAGAGCATTCTATTTTTAGCTAAGTACAATAGTTTTTTTGTAATTTAAAATATTTATTTTTTTAATAAATTTAAAGCTCAAAAAATCATGAATTTATCAATTAATCCACACATAATCTCAAATTGTATAGTTTTCACACAAATATCAAAGTAATAAGCAGCATAATCTCATAAAAAATACAAAAAATTATAAACTTAAACATTTGTTGGTTGGATTGGTTTTGGTGAGTGGCTATACTCAAGACACATAACCCGATCACCACCCGAGAAAAAAAATTTAAGAGACTCGTTATCTAACTAAAATTATGAATAAAATTATGCATTATTATATTACTCGAATTAAATTAAACGATTTGAACGAATTAAGTCAATCTATGAAGACGCTTAACATTCTGTATTAGTCACACACCACCTCAATATATATAGTGATGGTTAGAGGTGAAAGCGGTCCTCAAGAGGAGACAGATAGATCGAGATATCTTAGGACCGGTCGAGTGATTTGTGCAAAACTGCAATTTTAAGTACCACCTACAATTTTGTGCAGTTATTGTTTTCATGTTGTTTTGACATAGTTTTTCTCTCCTCTAAATCCCTAAACACTTGTACTCTTTTTTCTATTGGTTTATAGTAAAACTGTGAGTCGTGGACATAGGCACTACTTGCTGAATCACGTAAATCTATGTGTCTCTATTATGTGGATTGTTTTCTTTCTTGTTCGTTATTTTATGTCGCTTGTGCGTTATTCAAGGAGGCTTGTGGCTTGGGTTTGATCGTGATTTAGTTAAAATTCATGGCAACTGATATCAGAGCTCTGGCTTGGGAGGTTGAAGAACATGACATGATAGAAAATAGAAAAATCAAGATTGAGAAGTTCAATGGATTGAACTTTGCCCTCTAGAGAATGTAGATCGATGACGTTTTGTACCAAAAGAACCTGTATCAACCATTGATCGGGGACAAACCCGAGACGATGACGCAGAATGAATGGGAGGTATTGGATCGAAAATCTTTAGGGACTGTGCTATTGAGTCTCGCACCGTCGGTGGTTTTTAATATCGCGAAGAAGATGACGACATCAGATTTGTTGAAGGTGTTGGAGAAGATATATGAAAAGTCCTCTGCATCAAATAAGGTATACCTGATGAAAATTTCATTTAACTTGAAGATGGTGGATGATATTGTTATCACGAAATATCTTAATAAGTTTAATTCATTCACCAATCAGTTATAGTCGGTTGGATTAATTTTAATGATGAAATCAGAGCCCTAACTCTCCTGTCCAGTCTACCAGAAAGTTGAAGGAGCTTGGTTGTAGCAGTGAGCAACTCATCGACATCAACAAATTTAAAACTGAAGGACATTATCGCGTTTGTTTTAGGAGAGAAATCACGCAGAAAAATAGTAGATGAAGGGTCGACATCAGGTTCATCTTTGAACACTGAAGGAAGAGGAAGGAATAATGAATAAAAGAATTAGAAGAGCCGAAGAAATCACAGATCCAAGTAACGGGACAGATCACATACTTAAGCTAGCGAGCAAGAATCTAGTGGCTGTTGGAACTATGGATAGAAGGGCCATATCAAGAAGGAACTGGAAGGCTCAGAAAAAACAATGGGATGATGCAAATCAAGAGGGTAAGGCTCCGGTAAATGTTTCTGGTGAAGAAAACGTAGATGCTCTGATTTGTGCTATGAATTCGAGAAGAGATTCCTGAATCTTTGACTTGAGAACGTCATTCTATGCTACTCATCGCATGAATATACTTTACTGGTACGTAAAAGGTAATTTTGGGAAGGTCTATTTTGGGGATGACGAGGTTTACAGTATAGTTAGCAACAATAAAGTTTAGATCACACATGCTAATGGTACATTACTGAAGCTGAATGATGTTAGACATGTGCTTAGTGTAAAGGATTTTCTAAAGAAGTTGGGTAAAGAACAGGATATGTGTCAACTATTTAACGACAATCAGAGCGCTATATACCTGGAAAATAGCTCTACATTCCAATTAAGAAAAAAATATATTGGTATTAAATATCATTTTATTCAATTTCAGTTAGAAGAGGGGTAGTTTGATCTGTAGAAGATTCATACGAATAATAATCCTGCAAACATGTTCATAAAAGTGGTGACAGTGGAGAAACTGAATGTCAGTTCAGTTTTGGTTGGTCTTCAAACTTAGAAAACGGAAGATAGCTCACACTGGATTTGCTTGGTTATTGTTTTGAGGCGACAGAGGTTTTATTCTATGCATCATATGGTTTGGAGTTGATTTATTTTAAATGGAAAATTGTTGGAGATGAAAAAAATCATCAAGAAAAGACAGACAGATCGAGCGGTCTTCGAACCCCTAGAGCAGTTTGCATTGGCTTGTAGCAGTTTGTGATGTCTGTAGAAGAAACTGAGAATGGTGATTAACTAATCGAACAGTATTGAGACCGTTCAAACGGTGTGTGCAAAACTGTTGCTTTAAGTGATGCCTAGGGTTTTGCACAACCATTGTTTTCATGTTGTTATGACATATTTTTTCTCTCTTTTAAATTATTTAGAAACTTGTGTACTCTTTTTTTTTATTGTTTATAATAAAAGTGTAAACTTGTGAATATAAACACTAATTATCAAATCACATAAATTTGTATATTTATACCTTATAAATTGTTTTTTTTTTTTTTTATAACTTGTACGTTATTTAAGAAGACTTATAAATTGAATTTGATCGCGATTTAGTTAAAATTCACAAAAGTGATACGGTGTTTCCTAAGTAACTTGTAGATGCAGCAAACATACAAACAAAAGTGTTTCCTAAATCTCTCCGCGATTCCAGTGGCCGTGATGTCATTTTCTTAGATCTTTCAACAAAGTCTTAGCACGTACGTTGAAACTAAAACCTTAAAATTAGACAAAAAGTTTAGAAATTGGAAATATTAAAAGGAGGAAAACCATCCAATCAAGGAAACTGTGGGGCCACTGACTAACAACTAACAATTTTTCAAGATAAACATTTAAGTATCGTTTGATAATGTTTTTATTTTTTATTTTTTATTTTTATTTTTATTTTTATTTTTTTTTTATAAGCGGTAAATGAAAATATATTTAATAATTATTTTTATTTTTAAAAAATTATAAATAGTTTTTAAAATTTACAAAATTTTAAGAAATAGAAAAAAATGTGTTTTCACTTATTTTGTAAATAAATTTTGATTAAATTCATATGTAACCTTCAACTACTATTTTTTAAATATTTATGTTAAAAAATATGTTTTTATTTTTATTTTTTTATAAACATAAATAAAAACATATTTTTTATTTTTTGTAAACAAAAATAAAATACTGTAAACGTTACCAAACGGGTCCTTAGTGTCTTGGGATAGTTTTAAAATTTAGCTTTTAAAAATTTTTTTTTTAAAGAAAAAATGTTTGGAATAATTTTTTTTATAGTAGATTTCTTGTTTAAAATATTTTATTTTTTATTTAAATGTTTAAAATGTCATTAGCTTTAGTTTTTAATTTGTAATGTTTGAGATTTAGCATGATTTTTTTTATTTTTGTGAGTATGGTTAACTTTTTATGTTAAGATATTATAATAATTTTATTTGAAAAATAGTTAGGTGTTTGAAATATGTATTGATTTTTTTATTGAATTAAGATATGAAAAAAAATTAGTTAATTTTTTTTGAAAATCAAACAATACAATTTTAAAATTGACCTTTTGTTAAAAAAAATAACTTAAAAATTAACCCAAACATACCCTTAATGTGATTTTTATGGGTAACACCTTTTGATATAAGCTCCTAATAAAAATTTAAAAAAACAAAACCATTTATGAAAAACAGGAAAGGTGCTATATTTAAAAAGATAATATGGTGTTGTGCTTTTAAACATAACACTTTTTTTTGATGTGTTTTTATGATTGAATTTATTTATTATATAAAATTTTTTGAGTTTGTTATTTATATAAACATTTAAGTTGATCACATACTTTTAATTAAGTGATTAAATAATATTTATTTAATAATTTTTTAAAAAAATTATAATTTTTTTATTTATAAATTAATATTATGAAATTATTTAATTATAAATATCAAATTAATTTAAATATTTATATAAATAAAAAAATTTAATAAACTCTATGTAATGAACGATACAGATAGTAAAAACACATTGAGAATGGTACGTTTTTAAGAAAATCACCTTCCCCCATTCCCTATTTATCTAAGCTCCCGGATGGAACAGTAGACCAAAAAAAAGTTATAATTTCCCAATTTCCAAAGTCAAAGCAGTTGTTTGAACCATTCGATGCCTCAGACATTTTAAGGTACTTTCGGACGGATTATGGTATCATGTCGGGTAATATTTTTAATATAAATAAAATTATTTAATATATATTAGCAGTAAACACACACGTACACGTATATAAATGTAAAATAATTATAATTTTAAAATTAAATAATTAAGTAAAAATTTAATTAATATTTTTTAGAAAGAGAAAAAGAGAATATGTGATTAAAGGTAATTTTTAAGAGAAAAAGAAAGTGAAAAAAATAAGAATAATTTAGAACTTTTAAAAAATTCGTGTGCCTTTCAACTAGGAAACACTAAATGTGTATTTTTTTTTTATAAAATAGTATATATTAAATATGTTATTTTTATTTTTTATTTAAGTCAATAAATATATTTTCTCATCTAAAATACTTTTCTTTTATATTATTGAGTGAGAGTATTACGTAACTAATATTCCTATCATACTAAACCCTGATTGAAAATTTTAACCTTTTAACTTTTTTGACTAAAAAATTTTAAAAATTTAAGATTGTTCGTTTAACAAAAAAAATCAAAAAGTCAAATCAAAATACGAACTTTCAGAATATTCTAATCAAACTTTCACTACTTTTAAAATATAATATTATTATTTATTCATAACTTATTTTCTACAATTATTAATT
>JAOTRH010198023.1:0-11354 GCA_034768845.1 Heliamphora exappendiculata | reverse complement strand
CACCTATAACATTACCAGTACTGTTCACTTTGAAACAATCCGAACCACTTCTTCATGTTGTTACTGCACTTTCTTTTTCATCATATGAAAGCTTTGTCTTGATTGTCATGGAGAACGAAACTTCAGAGCATCAAGTGAAGACCTTGTAAGCATACAATTCACGCGGCCCATCTTCTTCGGCCCATCTCCTCACTCGGCCCATACTCCTTTGGCCCATCTCCTCCCTCGGCCCATACTCCTTCTCCCCACTCCGCCCATCTCCTCCCTTTCACCCGGCCATCGCCTGGCCTTCCCCCCGAAACCGCCGTCGAAAACAGCCGCCTCGCCTCCACCTTCCCCGAAATCACCGCCAGCCGTTGCTCCTCCTCCTCCGAGATCGTCTCTCCCTTTCCCCTATAAATGGTGAGGCTCTCGATTCAAAGAAAAAAAAGAGGTGGAGATCAAACAATTCCAAAACCAAGAATCCCCCTCTCGTTCTCGGTGCTTCCTCTCGGCGGCTCTAGGCGGCGGCTCTCTGGTGGCTCTCGGGGGCTGTTCTGGTGGCGGTTGTCTCCTCCTCGCGGCGACCTGTGGTGGCTCTTTCGGCGGCGGTATCCTTTGGCGACGTTGCTCTCCTCCCGGGATCGAGTCGGCGTCCCTTCCTCGTTGTTTCACGACAACCTTTGGACCTCTCCTTGTGCGAATCCTTTTAGTCGAGGTGAGAATCATTTGAAACTCGGCCGATGATGGTCTAACCGAGGCCACCAGTCCCGCTGACTTACCTGTTCCTCTGTTTGTCTACTGGTTGATTCCGTTGCTTTGCTACTTACCTGTTCCTCTGTTTGTTTGTCTACTGGCTGATTCCGTTGCTTTGCTACTTACCTGTTGATTTGGTTCTGTGGCTTGAATGGTTGCGTATTCCTGTGATGATGCATATCCAAATTCTGAAATTGATGTTAATCTGAAACACGGAATAATTGATTTGAACAGAAATCTGCCTTGGTTGATTGGTGAACATCAATGATGATACTGACATCTGAGATTTTTCAGCTCATATTCCTTGTATGGTTGCTGTTGCTTCGATCTAGCCGTGGGATTTATTTCCTGAATATTTCGTGTCTGGTTTTCCTACAGCTGATCCTTGCTGTGCATTTTTTCTGACTGTGTTCTACACCTAGATTGAAGCAGTTTGAAAACTCTAAAAATCCTGAAATATGTTGCTGAACAGGAAGTAAATTGATTTGAACAGAAATCTGCCTGTCTTTGCTATCAGTTGCTGGGATTGGTACAGGGCCGATGATGCAATTTTCAGATCTGAGGCCAATTTAATATTTCATGCATATTCTCTCTGTTTCGTTGATCACTTAGGATAGTTCAACATAAACTGAAACCAAAAAATAACAGAAATCTGTCTGTGTTTTTTGTCTGCTGCTAAGTTTGGTTTTGCTTAATGATGTAATATTCAGGTTATATCATGTCTTGCATATTTCTGTTGATTTATCACGTAGGGTAATTCGACATAGTACAACGTTCCATGAAACTGAAATAGATGGAATAAAAAATAACAATTGTCTGATTGTTTGACTGATGTTCACAAAAATAGGTGAATAAAAACTGGTAGGTGATTTTTTCTTAGAAACCCACCTAGAAAAATACATCATCGCTCGTGCCGAACTACGTTTGACCTGATCTCGAAACAATCGAGTACGTAGGCAGCCGCTCCGCGGTTCGGTCGAAAAATACTAATCGTTTTGGAATGGCAAAGTATATGTTTTTGCAGGAATATTCAACAGAAGCCAAGATTATCCCAATCAGAAGCCTTCAAAAGTAGAGACCGTGTAAACGGAGGTGTCGGGTGCGAGCAACCGAAGCAACCTTCCCGCCACTTAACCTAGCCCCCGAATCCAAAGTTTCTGCCGCAGACCAGTCCTTATCCAAACCCTTCCTAGTTGGGGATCAACTAGGTGGCGACTCCGAAGAGCCGCACCACCGACGGTGCGCATTCCCCTCCTGTGACGGATCGGGCGCGCTCACAGATCTGGCGACTCCACTGGGGACCTACTGGAAGCGGGCTAAGCTTGAAAATCTGAAGGTTTGGGATAATCTTGGCTTCCGGGGAGGTGCGCGTATCCCCTCCTTTCCTTTTCAATTCCGAAATGATGCTGAAATACTGCTTTGTCAAACTGTTTTGCTGAATTGCTGCTTGTGTAGATCTTTTGAACTGTCATCTCATCAGCATGCACATCCGCATACCCAAATGCCGTAAAAACCCCGAGGGTACCCCCACTATCTCGTGACTCGCCTACTAGCCGGGTCCTTGATATGGTGTATCACTCAAGCCATGCTGCAGTACCGCTGTATCCTTTTTGAAGGAGAGGCTGGTATATCGCACTGGTAACCTTTAGCCACCCAAAAATTGCATAGCCCAGCATGCATTGCATACTAACCAGTATATGTTGTTATGCTGTTATGCTGCCCAATTTTTTCTGAACAAAATATTATCTAGCAGATAGCACGATCTTGGCAACGCCTCCCCTCCGGCCGCCTCGTCTCAGCTGATCCTAGTCCTGATCGTAACACCAACATGACAGATGGCTCCCCCTCCCACATTTCTACCAACGACGAAAACTCAGAGGCACCGAACCCTATGCTTGCCGTGCTCCTGGCAATGCAAGAACAGCTAGCTCAGATGACAAACCGCATGGCTCAGCTAGAAGGGAATGTGCAGTCCCTCCAAGCTCCACAAGCCCAACCAGGGGCAATACCCGCCATACTACCCACAATTCCTACTCCCCCCACTAGGGTGGTTCACCTCGGTCCTTCATCCAGCACCACCATTCCACCAACAATCCCTACACCACCCGCTGCAGAGGTGGTCCCACCTACTACCACCACAACATCCCTGACCTCCGCACCCCTAGTCCTTACAAACAGTACAACCCCTCCCCCCTCCAAAGAAGACATTCTTCAGAAAAAACTGGACGATATGATGAACAAGCTTAAAGAATTGGAAAATCGTCCAACCCGTAAGGATGATGACGGGATGGAAGACAGAGAACTCGCTCCTTTCCCAGATGCCACCCTGCCAAGAGATTTCAAGATGCCAGATTTTGAGAAATTCGATGGCACTGCCTGTCCTAAGACACATCTTCAGATGTATTTCCGAATCATGGACTCTTACGGTATCGGTCTGGATGCCATGACCAAGTTCTTCCCTTCCTCACTAGCGGGAGCAGCCCGTGCGTGGTATCTTTCAACAGCTGAGAAAAAGGTACGCTCATGGGAGGACCTGAAGTCCGTGTTTGTCAAACAATACCACTACAACACCCAGATCGATGTCACCAGGACTGATCTGGAAAGTACCTATCAGCAGAAGAATGAGAGTTTTTCTGCTTTCCTTACCCGATTCCGAAACAAAGCTGCCCGAATGCCTAATAGGCCCGATGAGAAGGAGCAGATCCGCATTATCAAGAAAAACCTTCTGCCAGAATTCAAGCAGCACCTCAGGTTCCAGCCAATCTCCTCCTTCGAGACATTGTTAAGTGTCGGGGCCGAAATTGAGGAAGCATTGAGGACTGACAATGCCTCCTCTAAATTCAAATCCTACAATCGGGTACCCCCACCACCAGCTGTAAACCAGGTCACAAAAATCACAAGACCACTCTCTGCCGGCCAGGACGATGGTTCAAGGCCATCTCGAAGGCAACCATACCAGACCTTTACCGACCTTAAACAGCCGCTTGGGCGTGTGTATCAGATGCTCAAGCAGACAGGCCGGATCACCCCACTTAACTCTCCACCAGAAAACAAAGACAAACTGCAAACCTCAGGGCAGTACTGTGAATATCATAACCGGCCAGGACACCGGACAGATGATTGCTTCTCTTTGAAAAACAGAATCGAGGATCTCATTCAGGAAGGGAAGATAAAACCTCCGATTAAAAAACCGCTGCCGAATATTCAAGACAACCCGTTGCCTGTGGAGATGGTAGAGTATGATGATCCTCTACAACTCTACTATAGTAGCGAAGACGAGCCCTTGCAGCTTTATTATGACAGTGATGATGAGTTGGCTTATCAGGCAAGCCAACTTAATATTTCCCAGAGAAATGGCAAGGGAGTAGGCTACATCTCTCGAACTGGCCGAGTAGTAAAGCCATCTGAGCGCTTAAGGGAAGCAGCCGACGTTCCTAAAACAGACTTCAGAAGGACAAGCCCTGAAGAGGAACCAGACAAGGAAGAGCTCGATGTCATAGAGAAGCTGAAGTCTGTCAGTGCTACAGCTTCCATCTGGACTCTCCTAACCCACTCACCCTCACACAGGAGGGCCCTGGTGAAGAAACTCAATGAAGAGGTAGTCTCACTAGATACTGACCCAGAAACTCTGGTAGCCCACATCTGCAGCTCCAAAGCATCAAAAACTCCTCTGACCTTCACCATACCTCCAGAACTGACCCCTCACAATAGACCTCTGTATCTGACAGTGCATGTTCATGGGATCCGGGTAACTCGGGTTTTGGTGGATGAAGGCTCAGCTGTCAACATTTGCCCTCTCCGTCAAGCCCATAAGCTGGGGCATCATGAGTTTCATCCCTCAAGTCAGAACATAAAAGGGTATGATGATGTCAGTCGTCAGGTTCTTGGCACCCTCTCCCAGTGAACTTCGGCCCAGTAGAAGTCGAAGTTGAGTTTTTCGTGGTGGACATTTCCTCTTCTAACAACATGCTCCTGGGACGACCCTTCATCCACAGCAACCGAGTCATAGCCAGTTCCCTTCTACAAACAGTACTCATCGACACCCCACAAGGAGTGGTAAAAATACTGGGCGATCATTATCCCTCAGTATGCACCGTCGAACAGGATCCAGATCCAGAGTCAACTGCAGGGGGGTTCGAGATACTCTCTGATGCCGTCGAGGGTACAATCAACCCGGAGGTTATAATAGACCTTTCTCACTTGCCTTCAGTCCCAGAGGTAGCAAGTGTTAGTTTCAATCAGGCTCCCTTCATGACTATTATGTCAAAAATGGGGTATCTACCAGGGGCAGGCCTCGGCAAATACAAAACAGGTATAGCCGAGCCCCTACACATCCCATTCTATCAAGAGAACTACGGACTGGGGTATAAACTCGACCAGGAGTGCAAGCCTGTACAGGAAAAGGTCCCATTCACACTCGAGGGTCATTTCGCAGTGGGAATGTCCGTCTATCCGAACCTAGCCTCTCTACCTGGGTTTGAGATCTTCCAGGACATCTGCTGGGGTGACCTCTCCTCAGACACCAGCGCAACCTCTGATACAGAATCCCTCTCCACTTTTTTCAGCCCCTCGGAAGGAGATCTTGACCACCTCTTTGCTGCAGCCTGTGTAATTGAGCTGGGAGAGGACTCGTTCGCTGAAAAGGAGGGAAGGACTACGATAGATGATCCAAAGACTCTCCCCGGTACCATGGAGGATGTTGTGGCTGGAAACATGTGTCGTGCCTCCCTATTATCTTTTTCTCCTAGTGTTTCTGAATTTTCTTCCACCACAATGGATAGAACTGCTATGTCTGTCGTTTCTAATACAATGAATGATCTTTCTGGTTATTTTTGCTTGCACGATTCTTATTCATGCATAAACGCCATAGGGTCCATGCAAAATAATGAAAATAAAAACGAAATAACAGACAATAGACGAGCCAAGCCTATTGAGTTAACCCTTGATATAAACCTATCAGACGATCCTCGAAATCCTAAAGTTGTCAAGGTTGGGGCCTCTCTTTCTCTCAAGGAACGTGAACAGATGGTTGCTTTACTGAAAGAGTACATAGACATCTTTGCCTGGACTTATGAAGATATGCCAGGCATTGATAGAAACATAGCTCAGCATCGCATCCCTTTGCACCCAGATGCTAAACCTAAGAAACAGAAACTTAGGAAAATGAAACCGGAATTAGAGTTGAAAGTCAAAGAAGAAATCATGAGTCTGCTTCAGGCCAAATTTATTCGCACTGTGGAGTATCCAGAATGGCTGGCCAACATAGTGGCGGTCCCGAAAAAGGATGGCAAAGTCAGAGTCTGTATCGACTTCAGGCAACTTAATGACGCCAGTCCGAAGGATAATTTTCCCCTTCCCAGCATAGACCTGCTTGTTGATAACACAGCTGGGCATGCTCTCCTCAGCTTCATGGATGGGTTTTCAGGATATAATCAGATTTTTATGGCCCCGGAAGATGAGGAAAAGACTTCGTTCATCACTCCGTGGGGAACTTTTTGTTACAGAGTCATGCCTTTTGGTCTCAAGAATGCCGGCGCTACTTATCAGAGGACGGCGGTCACTTTATTACATGATATGATCCACAAGGAAGCAGAGGTCTACGTGGATGATATGATTGTGAAATCTAAGACCAGGGGCAATCATTTCGAGTCTCTTCAAAAGTTCTTTGAGAGGCTTAGAAAAGTCAATATGCGGATCAAGCCTTCCAAATGCGCTTTCGGTGTCACTGGTGGGAAACTGTTAGGCTTCATGATCACTGAACGGGGAATCGAAGTGGATCCCGACAAGATTGAGGCTATCATAAGCATGACACCGCCGAGGAATAAGAAGGAGGTTCAGAGCTTCCTTGGCAGACTTCAATACATCAATCGATTCATTGCACAGTTAGCAGACACGTGCGACCCAATTTTCAAGACACTTCGCAAAAACGCGCCCGAGTCTTGGAATGAGGATTGTCAGAAAGCTTTTGACCGGCTTAAGGAATATTTGCTTCATCCCCCGGTATTGGCTCCGCCCCGGAAGGATGAACCTTTCATCCTATACTTGACAGTAACAGATAGGGCATCTGGCTGCATGATTGCTCAGGTCTGCCCGGTCACTAAAAAAGAACAACCAGTTTATTATGTCAGCAAGAAGTGGTTGGAATACGAGGGTAGGTATTCAGTGCTAGAGAAAACGACAGCCGCTTTGGTCTTCGTAATGAAAAAGCTCAGGCACTACTTCTTGTATTCAACTGTCTATCTTGTATCAAAAATGGACCCTATCAAGTATGTGTTTGAGAAACCGGTTCTGAACGGACGAATCTCCAGATGGTTTATGCAACTTTCTGAGTATGACATCAAGCACGTTACACAGAAGGCAGTTAAAGGCAGTGTGATAGCAGATCATTTGGCGGATTTCCCGATCCATGGTGAGCTACTGAAGGATGAGCCGCTTCCGGATGAAAATGTCATGAACATCACCGAGGAAGTGTGGAAGTTGTACTTTGATGGCTCTGTGAATAGGCGGGGACAGGGAATTGGGATATTGCTCGTCACCCCTACAGGAGAAGGTATCCCATTCTCGGTTAAACTAAGTTATCCAGTGACAAACAATGTTGCTGAATACGAAGCATGCATCTTCGGGTTACAGGCCGCTCTGAAACTCAAAATCAAGAAACTGAATGTCTTCGGAGACTCTAACCTACTAGTTTCACAAGTAGTAGGTGGTTGGAAATGCAACGAAAAGAACCTGCTTTTCAAATACCGTATGTACCTCGAAGGTCTGGCTTCCCAGTTTGATGAAATCCACTTCGTCCATATCCCGAGGGAGAATAATATGTTTGCAGACGCTCTGGCAGTTATGGGAGCATATGTGCAAATTCCTGGAGGGATAATGATCCGTCCCGTCGAAATTAAAACACTTCTGAAACCAGCATACTTATGTGCAGAAATTAGTTTTGAGGAGAACCCTGCTGATAAGGACCTCTGGTACGAGGATATTAAGAACTTACTTCGCGAAGGTATTTATCCAGTAGATGCCTCCAAGCAAGATAAAATCACATTGCGTAGGCTGGCAGCAGGCTACACACTCTGTGGTGACTCTCTTTACAAGAACTGCAGTGACGGCATCCAGTGTCTTTGTGTTGGTAAAAATTTGGGCTTACAGATAGCTTCAGATGTTCATGCAGGAATTTGTGGCGCTCATGTGAACGGTAGGAACCTGGCCAGGAAAGTTGGTCGTTTGGGGTACTATTGGAGCACCATGGAGCAGGATTGCGTCGATCTAGTGCGAAAATGCAGAAAGTGTCAGGAGCATGGAAATCACAATAAGCAGCCGGCTCGACCTCTTTACTCCATGTCATCACCATGGCCCTTTGATACTTGGGGAGTTGACATTATAGGACAGATTCACCCTCCCGCCTCTAATGGTCATCAATACATCTTGGTGGCCATAGATTATTTTACAAAGTGGGTTGAGGCTCGGTCCTACGCCAAACTAGGGGCAAAGCAGGTTGCCCAATTTTTTGAAGAGAACATCATCTGCAGATATGGCTTGCCTCGCGAGCTAATAAGTGACAACGGCACTCAGTTTGAAGGGGAGATGAGAAAAACAGTGGAGAAGTACAAAATTACTCACCACAAGTCGTCGCCCTATCGTCCTCAGACTAACGGCGCAGTGGAAGCCGCCAATAAAACGATCAAAACAATCCTGGCCAAGATGATTCAGGGTCACCGAGACTGGGCCAGTAAACTACCGTTCGCATTATGGGGGTATAGGACCTCAATCAGAACCCCCACTCAGGCTACCCCGTATTCTCTGGTTTACGGCATGGAAGCAGTCTTACCATGTGAGCTGGAAGTACAGTCCATCAGAGTACTCACTGAAGCTGGCATACCAGAATCAGAATGGTTACAGGCCAGATACGATCAGCTCCGGTTGATTGATGAGAAAAGGCTAGCAGCGTTGTACAAAGTTCAGTGTTATCAGCAGCGTTTAGCCCGAACCTATAATCAGAAGGTGAAAGACAGGGGAATCCAAAAGGACGATCTGGTCCTTAAAGAAGTCAGAATTCCCGTACATGATCCGCGAGGAAAATTTGCCCCGAAATGGCAGGGTCCTTACGTGGTAAAGGAGGTTACACCAAACGGAGCTGTTAGGCTAATAGGGGATGATGGTGAAGAGCTTACTAGTTGGACCAACCTTGACCGACTTAAAAAGTTCTATGCCTGAAAGCACCACAAAATAAGCCAATCCAGATCCCATTTCTCCACTCCACCTACACCATATTATGACCTGATCCCCACCCGAGAGTGCGTCGACAGCCATCCCGGCACTGTCGAACAGATAACCATGTGCTCGTCTTAAGTCTGTTATGAGCGGCTAAGTTAAAAGCCCGCAAAGGGCAACTTAGGCAAAAGGTGAGGGTGAGTACAAAAATAAAAATGCTCAAAAAGAAGCCCTGCTGACTCAGGCAAAAAGTGAGATCAGGCAAAAAACAAGGGTGAGCTGGCCCGCTAGGGCGAAAATTCCCTTTGGGACGTCCTAGGCAAAAATTAGGGCAGGATGAACCTTATGGCGTTGTGCATGTAATAATTTTAGTGCATGATTGAAAATAATTTGATAAATCATGAGTATTACAAAAAGCAACATTCTAGTGGTCAATAACAACCTTATTCAGTTCACTACCTAGATTCACCAAACACGACCTGAATTCAAAAATCCTAACGACGCCTCTTCATGCCTTTATAACTGGGTACAGGCACGCCATCCAAATCTCCCCGAAATCTGGGTTGATTATGGAGGGTATGAAATGGTTCATCTCCACCATCATAGGGGGGCAAGCCACGACGAATCCGGTCACGTCTCCACTCCAAGTACCAGTCGGAAAGTTCAGGATCAAAAGCATCGTTGTTCGAACCAGGCTTCAGGCGAACGCTTCCACTCCAATCCTCAGCTACCTGTGCAGCTGTTTCATTAGTCAATGAACCTCGGCCGGAACAGAATTTCTTGGTAGAATATAGTCGAACCTGCCCGTAGTAAAGTTGCCTCATCACCAGACCTGGAAAGTACACCTCCACTGACCTCAAGCCGCAAATTCTGACATTGATACGATCTACACCTTCGACAACATACAGGTTTCTGCGAAGGTACCATTGATGCCAATCAATGCTGGCCCCCTGCCGACGGCTCAAGAAATTGTGAGCCTCATCATAGGTCTCACAGGGATTCTTCTTCCATCCGCCTCTTCTGGACAGTTGGGAAACGTCATAGAGGCGCCCGTTCCCCTGCGGTCTTCCTAAGAAACCCAGCTTTTCCTGCAGCCAAATCTGGAGCAACCACGGGCTCCCATACATAAAACCTTGGAACAGGCCGCGTTTCAGACGACTCAACCCATAATATGTCTCCGCTGCAATAACTCCTCCCAAAAATCTGCCTCTGAGCATGGGGTCCACCAATGTAGCGACCCGAGGGTTGACTCGGAAATGGGAATCAGTACAGCAGAAAAATCCGAGCAAAGCTACCTGCAACAGGGAATAACTCACAAGTGGGGAAGCAGGCCTCCCATACTCCATCAGACGCTCCAGGTCTATCAAATTGTCATCAGTATAGAACAGTTGACGTGTCTCTTCTGCAGTGAGCCATGTCAGGTGGCTCAATTTCTCCAACTCATCTCCCAAGGTGGGAATGACCAGCTGGTACTCGTTAGAAGTGTTGCGACCAAGGATGGCCTCAAAGTCCTCAGGTAACGGGCATAGTTCATCATCCCCGAAGCGGAACACTTGGGCCACTGGATCCCAGAAACTCCCTGCCGCTCGGAGAAATGGCCAGTTGAGACGAATTTGGTTCCACGAAGAAAGGGAGTTCAAATCATGAGGACTTGAGATTGTTGAGTGTCTGGCCCACTCACACAGTTGCTCTTGCACGTTCTTAAACTTCTTCGTGAACGACTGAAAAAATAATAATAATAATAATAATAAAAAATAAAAAAAAATAAAAATTGGTCAACGCTGGTCAACGCTGGTCAACGCCGGTCAACGCCGGTCAACGCCCGAAACTAAAAAAAATGATAAAATTACCATAGGATTCCTCTGAGCGTTTCCTACGGCCGATGTAGAAGCCTCCATCTCAAGTTTTTTGAAATCAGAGAAAACTGAGCTTGATAATGAGGAAAAAGAATAGGCATCTCCTATTTATAGACCTTTGAAATTAGAGATTTATCTGAATCTTCTGAAATCAATCCAAATCAAATCTTTTGAATTTAAAAAACAGATCTAAATTCTAAAAGTTTTATCTAAATAAGACTTTTTTTGGATTTAAATTCACAAAATCTTATCCGAATTATGTTTTTGAATTTAAAACAAAACAGGTTTGAGTTCAAAATAAATCGAAATCACACATCTTAACGATATTCAGATTGTTATCATTGTATTTATAAAAACATTGGTTAATCTGATAATTATTTCAGATATTATCAAATTATCCAATGAGGGGCAATCTGTAAGCATACAATTCACGCGGCCCATCTTCCTCGGCCCATCTCCTCACTCGGCCCATACTCCTTCGGCCCATCTCCTCCCTTTCACTCGGCCCATACTCCTTCTCCCCACTCCGCCCATCTCCTCCCTTTCACCCGGCCA
>JAOTRH010198022.1:0-42431 GCA_034768845.1 Heliamphora exappendiculata | reverse complement strand
CATAAAATACTGAATTACAGTTCACACCACTAAAGAACTATAATTGCACTCTGACCCATAATCTCAAGGCCTTCTTACATTGAGCTCCTATTATTAAATACTTACAATTTCTCTCCACGTTAAGATTTCTGATACACATCAATTAAATTTAATTACTGACAATTTAATTTAATTGGCATCTTGATATTTCTTAAACCATTTTGCTTAACTTATTTGACCGCCGGATAATCAAATTCACTTGCAAGATTTGGCCCGGTCAAGACTTATAAGTATCCTTAAGAGGGTATGGTCAATCTCGATCTTCAGGACGTGAATTCCGTCAATAATTAATATTTGCCATATAAATAATGTCGCTATCTAACTCACCGATAATATAGACCTATATAAGATTACACCCTCTAATGAATCAAAATAGCGAATATTAAATATAGGCAAATCAACAATTATTTTAAGATTAAGAGAATAAGTACTATTCATAATAATTTTGGGGTGTGAATTAATTTATAGAGTCAGTACAAATTTAATTACCTCAAATATTCCGTTCGATACACATAAAGTGTACTAGCACAGAGAGTCAGAACAATAGACGACGCTATTATCTGTTCATCGTAACCAAAACAGACCTACTAAAACACTGTGCTACCGTCGTACTGATGGTATGTACATTTTCATTTAAACTGTGAACATAAAACTTATATTCTGTAGGAACTTAAAATATGATCTTCTGTGTGTAAACCGTACTCTACACAGCAGATTAAATATTATACAGAATATTAGACATATATGCATTTTTAAGAAATAATATATATACATTTTTCATAAAGATTCTCATAAAATAAAAATAATAATTTTATTAAAATAAAATTAAATACTAAAAATATGATTTTCAGTATACCAACCCTTACATTCTCCCACTTATACTCAAAATCATACTGTTATACATCTGACTACTATGCCCTCTACATGACTATCAAAAGTCTTAACTGATAAGCTCTTTGTAAAGGATCTACAAGGTTGTCTCATGATGTAAGTTATATGTCTGAAAATATGAGTTTGTATACCCCAAAGGTACTAGACTATCTGCCTGGTATATCAAGATATAATTCTTAGTCTTTTTCATATACTTAATTATATTCTTTACCGTAGTCCAATACTCCTGTCTTGAATTAAACTGATATCTGCTAACCATGCCAACGACAAAGCAGATTTTGGGTCTAGTACAAAGCATAGCATACATGAGGCTTCCTACTGCCAAAGCATAAGAAACCGTCTTCATCCTCTCTGTCTCATTAGGTGTCCTAGGACACTAATCCTTGGATAGAGTGATTCCATGCCTGAAAGAGAAAAATTCTTTCTTGAAATCCTACATGCTAAAATGAGTAAGGATATCATCTGTATACTTTGCTTGTGATGAGCTCAACATCCTTTATTTTTGATCTCGCACAAGCTTGATCCCAAAGATGTGACTGGCTTCTCCCAAGTTCTTCATATCGAACTGCCCAGATAACCACACTTTAACCGTAAATAATGCCCCCACATCATTTTCAATGAGCAGGATATCATTTACACAAAGTAGTAGGAAGATTACCACGCTTCCGTTATGCTTCTTGTACACACAGGACTCATCTGGACTTTGATCAAAATCATAAGACTTTATAGTTTGATCAAGATCTCGATGCCTACTTAAGTCCATGAATGGATCTCTTAAGCTTGCACAACATATGCTATTGGTCCTTTGCAATGTATTCGTCTAGTTGTATCATATAGATACACTCGTCAAGACTTTCGTTAAGGAAAACTGTCTTGACGTTCATTTTTCAGATTTTATAATCGAAATGAGAGACAATGGATAAAAGAATCCAAATAGACTTAAGAATGGCTGCCAGCGAAAAGATTTCCTCATAGTCAATCCTTTCTTTCTAAGTGAACCCTTTAGCAACAAGCCCAATTTTGAAGGTTTCAACCTTCCCGTCTACTCATTTCTTGCTCTTGTAGATCCACTTACATCAATAGGTTTTATCCGTTCGGGTGGTTCTACAAGTTCCCAAACCTGATTGAAATACATAGATTTCATCTCTGAATTCATAGCCTTTTGCCAAATATCTGCATCTTGTCTTTTAGTGCTTCATTGTAGTTATAGGGCTCGGTATCCAGTTATGTCGGGATCTTGTCAAACGACTCTTCCAAGAATATATACCGAGCACGTTGATGAATAACCCTCATACTACGACGAGGCATTATCTGTGTCTATGTACTAGCAGTAACAGGCTGTGCAGAATCTAAATCCTGTGCATCAGTACCCTGTTCTTGATTTGCACTTGTTTTGATAATTCTCCCATTATGACGAGGTAATGTAATATTAGTAACTTGTGGTTCCTCTTCTGTTCTATTGGTATTTTTTCTCAGTTCTTTTAGAACAATTTTGCTATTGGGCCTGTGATTCATAATATAATCATCTTTCAAGAATCGGGTATTGGTGCTAACAATTACCTTCTGATCCATAGGGTTATAAAACAGACAACCCTTCGTTCCCTTGGGATACCCCAAAACGAATGGAGTAAATTTAAATAACTTATCATGGATCTAACCACCTCCATAAGAGTCCTATTCCTTCTTTCTACAACACCATTCTGCCGTGGAGTGCCAGGTGCAGTCAACTGGGATGTAATCCCCTATGATGACAAGTAGTCTTTAAACTCTCTCAAGAGGTATTTTCCACAATGGTCGGATCGTAGTGATTTGATACTTTTACCCAGACGCTTCTCCGTCTTCGTCTTGAAATTTTTAATTTTTTCAAGCATTCTGACTTACGGTGTATCAAGTAAATGTATCTATACCTTGAGTAGTCATCGATGAAATTGACAAAGTACTCAAAGTCACCTCTAGCCCGGATTGTCATAGGACCACATACATCAAAATGAACCAGTTCCAATGGTTCTTTTAGCTCTATATCCTTTGGCCGAAAATGGCCTATTGGTCATCTTACCCTCTAAGCAAGATTCACAGACTATTAGTGTTTTCACTTCTAGTGAACTCAAAAGTCCATCTGCTATCAGTATGTTTATCATTTTTAGATTAATATGACCTAAGCGTATGTGCCAAAGAAATGTTTGGTTCATTAAAGAATGAAGCTTTCTCTTATATGATAATGTAGATGTATTATTTGTTTCAATTAGTTATAGTATATGAGAGATTGGAGTAATAATATAAAGTTCATTCACCAATGTACCAGAACAGATAATTCGTTTATTATCCTTAATAACCACAGAGTTATTAAAAGAAAAAAATATCCATTTTTAGCTAATTCAGAAACTGAAACTAAGTTCCTTCTAATGGCAGATATATAAAGATAATCTCTTAATATTAAAATCCGATCTTTACCAAAACTGAGAGTGACATCTCCAACTGCAACTGTTGTTACCTTTGTATTATTGTCCATATGTAGGTAAATCTCCATATCACTAAGTGGTCGGATTTTCTGGAACCCCTATAATGAATTGCAGACATGATTAGTGGTTTTTGTATCTACACACCAGGTACAGGTAAATAACACCGCTAAACATGTTTTCACAATCAGTGAACAGAAATTATCTTGTTTGTTCTGCCTTCTGAGAAATACTGGACATAAATTTTTCTAGTGTCAGGCCTGGTTGCAGTGAAAATATTTGCCTTTTGGCTTTTTTACACCAATCCGTGACCCACTAACTACCTTAAAAATCGTATTTTTCTGTTTCTGAACGTTTTTCTTCTTCATACCTTTCGACCCAGAGAAAGAAACTTTTTTAGAAACAAACACATTTCTTGATATTGAAGGACTACCATTTGTAGTTAAAAACTATATTCAAATTACATTTTCAGTCAACAAAATTCAGTCCCGTAAGTTTGTTTTCTTTGAGTATTGAAGCGAGTGGGTTGAAATCTATTTTAATCATGAGAATCACATAATTAAAAAATCGTTAATTATGATGAGGAAAACTTTGAATTTATTTTAATTTGGTTCATTCTACTATTTTAAAATTAATTCGCCAGCAACCTGGTAACTTAAGAATAGCATGCTTTGTTGGGAGGACTCTACTATTCTTCATAAGACCAGACATGCCAATTCCTTTTAATTTTACTGTCTAGGCAACTAACTATGTCAAGTAAAATTAAATAACTGATATAGTTTTGGTTCAATATATAATAGCAGTGACTAAGTTGGAGAGAATACTATTATATACAGTTAAGTGTTAACCATCACTTAATTCTAAATTAATCACATTCGCAGTGAACTCTTCAATTGGAGAAGTGACCCACACTAATAATTATCCAGAATTATACTTAAAGGAGGCTTGTACTAGCGATACTGCAATTAATTTGTCCATTAGCGAGGAAGACCTTACTGCCAATACGCAGGGTTTAATTGCATCGGCTACAAACTGGTGATGGAGAAATTTATTTAATAAATTTATCTGTGAATAAAATTTCTGTGAATAAATTTATCTGTGAATAAATGCCAATACGCGGGATTTATCTGTGAATAAATTTTCTCTCCTACTTAGATTTTTAAAATATTTTTTCGGGTTATAAAAATTTATTTAATTATAATAAATTTATTAATTTTGAAAGTCATATGATCTGAAAGAATTAAATAACCATTTTTTCGTGTTTAAATGCGTAACAAATAAAATTTAATAAATGCACAATTTTTTCTCCAGCTTTTCAACTAAGGTAGTGATTAAAGGCATTTATTTATTTTATTTTTTGTTCCATGTTTTTTAAAAAATAATAATTTATTTTGATTAAATATTTTTTCATTTAATTAATTTAAAATTCAGAATTAATACCCACGTTATTCCAAGATATTCGATTTTAAAAAAAAAATCATCTTTATACGTGATATTTTGTAAAAAATAAAATGTCTAATTTTTTTTATTAAATTAAAATTAATTAATTTTTTTAAAAAAATTATTTTATTTTTTATTACAAAATATTTTAATTAAAATTAAAATTGTGAATTAATTAAAATAAAATGATAAATAAAATCAATGCTTATCATTCACGCAGTTAATAAATAAAATAAATTAAATGCAAGATATATATTTTGATTTTATTATCGAATTGAAACTCTTAAGGAGTTTGGCATACGTTCGTCTTTAATTCAGTATCCTGATTGTATCAAGTTTCTTTGATACTATTTGATATATTAATATATATTATATCAGTCTCGTATATATCGAAATATCCATCAAACCAGCCTCGGGAGAGAGAAAGTCGTCGGACCACCACCAGCCACCACTGGCGCCGCCTCGCCGCCGCCTCATCCGAACTCTATTTTTGACGAGTTTTATATCGTTGGAAAGCTCTCGAAATATGGGAGCCCGAACCTAAAAAACGCTGCTGCCCGCCACAACACTGCGCCGCCAACTTTTTGAAACTTTTTCGACCTCTTCTTGAACTCTGTTTTCGACGTACTTTATATCAAAAGAAAGCTCTCAAAAATTACTATTTTTTTATGAAAAAATTTGCTCAAAAGCAGCTCAAAAAACTGGTAGAAAATCGCCTAAAACGGACTACCACCACTCATCAGCGCCGCCGCCTTTAATCGCCAAATTCCCAAGGCCGTTGCGGCCTCATCCGAACTCTGTTTTCGACGTACTTTATATCAAAAGAAAGCTCTCGAAAAGTAATCTTTTGGTAAAAAAATATTGCTCAAAAAATAACCCAAAAAATTGTTGAAAAACTGCCAGAAAGCTGCTACTGTAGCGTTACCGTCGCCAGAAAAAATCTTGCTGTTTTTTTTTTTAATGCATTGTTTGGCCCAGTTTTTTTTTGGTTTTGACAGTATTTTAAGGTATATTTTATTTTTATTTCATGTTTAAATTTTTTTTCAAAAAGTAGTACAAAAAATGGCCTGAAAAATCATCAAAATTGCCGCCAAATCGCCGCCGGAAAAATCGTCGGAACCGGGCTGTTTGGGTGATTTTTTCTTGCTGTTTTTGACTTATTTTTTATGCTTTTTTTATACATAAACACTATAGAAAAATTCACCAGAAAAATCGTTTAAAACCATTAAAACTTATCGCGATATGTGGCTCATAAAAATCCGAACCACCGCCAGTGCCGTTCCCATTTTTCGTGTTCTTTGACATATTCAACATGTTCTTAAATAATCTAAACAGATATTTAAAAACATAAAATTAGCTATTATATCGATACTATATCCCGAAAGCTCACATTCGATCTATTCCGGTGAACCCTCTTAATTAAAAAAATAATCATCATTCACACAATTCAATCAAACATGAAAATTAAATGACGATCATAAAATCGAGATTAGATCGCCCGCAAAACAAAGTTAGCAATTGTTCTAAATCTATCCGGCCCCTATAACTGTAAAAAAAAAAAAACGGCTATGATACCAATTGTTGGAGGCAATACTGCCAAGATCATTATTTTTGAAAATAATTTTTAATAAAAAAATTTATTTGGATGGGCAAACGCCGAAACGGACTCCAGATCAAATTTTTGACGACGAACGATCAAAATAAAATTCGTGCAACCAATGTTAATTTAGAAGAATACCTTTAGTCGATCTAATCTTCAATTACGACTTGATTCCGAGTTGAAACTACTATCAGATCTTCTATTGTATTCCCTTAAGTGATCCTCGAACGTAGTGTAGACTACGATCCTCTAAGAACTCGTACCGGCAGAATCTCGATATATTTAAGTCTTGAAAGACCAAAATAATATAATAATAATAATATAAAATTATCAAAAACTAGCTCAGCTTACCCGCATATATATAGGGTTACAGTAGGGACTTATGGAGTAATTATGAGTTAGACTTCTAGTGGAATATAGACACTTATTAGAGGTTTCTGCAATTCTGGAAAGACATGCAGCGGTTTCTGTAATTTTTATAAAATACTAAATTACAGTTCACATCACTAAAGAATTATAATTGCACTTTGACCCATAATGTCAAAATCTTCTTGCATTGAGCTCATATTATTAAATGCTTACAATTTATCCATACGTTAAGATTTTCGATACCCGCCAATTAAATTTAATTACTAACAATTTAATTTAATCGACATCTTTATATTCTTTAAGCCCTTTCGCTTAACTTATTTGACCGCCGGATAATCTAATCCACATACAGGATTTACCCCGGTCAAAACTTATAAGTGTCCTTAAGGGGGTATCGTCAATCACGATCTTCAGAACATGGATTTCATCAATAATTAATTTTTTTCATATAAATAATACTGCTATCCAACTCACTGAAAATATAGACCTATATAAGATCGCACCCTCTAATGAATCAAAACAACGATTATTAAATATATGCAAATCAATAATTATTTCAGAATTAAGAGGATAAGTACTATTCATAATAATCTTGGGGTATGAATTAATTTATATAGTCAGTATAAAATTAATTAACCAAAATGTCCCGTTCAATACACATAAAGTGTACTAGCACAGAGAGTCGAAATAATAGACGACGCTACTATCTGATCTCCGTAACCAAGACAGGCCTACTAAAACTCTGTGCTACAGTCTTACCGATAGTATGTTCATTTCAATCTAAACTGTGAACATAAAATTTATATTCTGCAAGAACCTAAAATTTAATCTTCTGTGTATAAGTTGCACTCTACACACCAGATTAAATATATACATAATATCAGACATCCATGCATATTAAGAAAATGATATACATACATTACTTATAAACATTATCATAAAATAGAAAAATTAATTTTATTATAATAAAATTAAATACTAAAAATATAGTTTTCAGTATATCAACCCTAACAACGAAGACCCAACATATCAAAAGAAAAAGTAGTGTAAAGTGTACGCCATGACACGTAGGCCGAAAGAATAATCAAGGGGCATAAGGGCCCATCCATGATATCTGGGCGTGTGTATCAAAGCAGTGTATTGGTATGGCAGAAATAGTGTGTCTGTGCATGTGTGTCGATGCAATGTATCAGTATGTCAAAGCAGTGGATTGGGACAAGTAGTGCATCATAACAGAATTTGGGAATGTATCAAATGGGCATGCAAGCCCAAGTAAGAGTACGTAGGCTTCCGTGTACGAAAGGAGAAGAAATAAAAATCATCAGCAGTCCAAAAGTAAGTCCCTCCCGTAGGGTCCTCTTTCTCCAAGCCACATAGCTGCCCTAGAAAGACGATCCCGTCGAGCCAGTCTCTTCCTCCGTGTCTGTCCGAACTGTTAGGGTTGTATACTGAAAATCATGAATTTTAATTGGTATTAGTATTTAATTTAATTTTAATAAAATTAATTTTTTATTTTATGAGAATCTTAATGAGTAATGTATGTAATATCATTTATTTAAATTTTATGCATGAATGTCTTTTATTCTGTACAGTATTTAATCTAGTATGTAAAGTACTAGTTGCACACATAAGACCAGATTATAGGTTATTGCAGAATATAAGTATTTGTTCACAGTTTAGATGAAAATGGACGTACCATCGGTACGACTATTATACAGAGTTTTAGTAGGCATGTCTTGATTACGTAGAACCGATAATAATATCGTCTATTGTTCTAACTCTCTGTGCTTGTATACTTTGTATGTATTGAACGGGACATATTGAGGTAATTAATTTTATACTGACTATATAAATTAATTCACACCCCAAAGTTACTATGAGAGTATTTATGCTTTTAATTTTAAAATAATTAATTATTTGCGTATATTTAATACTCATTGTTTTAATTCTTTAGAGAGTGCAATCTTATATGGGTCTATATTCCCGGTGAGTTAGATAGCGGTATTAATTATATGCTAAATATTAATTATTAACGAAATTCACATCTTGATTAATTGGGATTTATGATACCCCATTAAAGAAGCTTATAAATTTTGACCGGATCAAACCTTACATGTGAATTTGATTATTCGGGAGTCAAATAAGTTAAGCGAAATGGCTTAAGGAATTTTAAAGATGTCGATTAAATTAAATTATCAGTAATTAAATTTAATTGGCGGGTATCTGGAATCTTAATGTGGGGAGATGAGTTAAGCATTTAATAACAGGAGCTCAATGCTAAATGGTCATGAGATTATAGCTTAGAGTGCAGTTACTGTTCTTTAGTGGTGTGAACTGTAATTTAATATTTTATAAAAATTATAGAAATCGCTGCAAGGTTTTCATATATACAGATACCACTGTAAGGTTTGCATAATTATGAAAATCGTTGAATGGGTATCTAGGTTATACTAGAAGCTTTTGTCATAATTATTCTACAGGTCCCTACTGTAACTCTATAAATATGCGGATCGACTGAACCAAATTCATAACTTGTCTTTCAAGACTAAAGTTGACCAGGTTCTGTCGGTACCAATTCTCGAAGGATTGTAACCCACACTATGTTTATGAATCATATCAGGGAATATAGTAGAAGATCTGACAGAAGTTTCAACTCGGAATCAAAAGTTTGTAGTTGGCGAATCGATCAAAAAAGTATTCATCTAAATTAACTGTGATGGCACGGGTTTTATTTTGATCGTTCGACATCAAAAAATTTTATGTGGAGCCCATTTTGGCGACTGCCCATCCAGTTATTTTTATCTAAAAATCGTTTACAAAAATAATGATCTTGGCAGTTTGCCTATAACAATTGGTATCAGAGCTGTTTTGTTTTTTGTTTACGGTTTGTTGAGGGGGTAGGTAGATTTAGAACTATACTAACTTTATTTTGTAGGCGTTATAATCCCGATTTTATGATCATCTTTTTATTTATATTTGATTGAATGGCTTGGATGATAATTTAATTATTTTTAATCACGAGAGTTGATCGTGATAGTTTAAATTTTCTAGATCGAATGTGAGCCTACAGGATATAGGTTTTCGATGTAAAAGTTTTTATTTATTTTTAAATATTACTTTATAATATTTAAGAACATGTTAAATATCCAAGAATACGAAAAATAGGCGGCGGCATAATCGGCCGCACCGGCGGTGGTTTCATGTGTTTTGGGCCACAGATTGCAGTGATTTTTGCACTATTTTGAAACAATTTTTTTCAAAAACTTTTTTGAAAATTTTATACATTAAAAACAGCAACGAAAAGGATTTAAAAAATAGAAAAAATAGGCTAAAAAAATAGCCACTGGCGGCGGCACTAGCAGCAGCCCCGAGGCTGCTTTTTAAAGGTTTTTCACTGTAATTTTTAAACAAAATTTGAACATTTTTAGGTATAAAATAGCAGTAAAATAGGCCTTAAAAACAGTTTAAAATAGTATAAAAAACAGCCACAAACAGTGACGAAAAAACTAGAGCAGGCGGGCGGCCTTGGGCGGCGACAGCAGCAGCGGCGGTAGCTCTTTAGGGCTGTTTTGAAAGCTTTTTCAGGACTATTTTTTAGGCGTTCTTCGAAGTAACATATTGCTAAATATCAGTGCTATTTTTCAAAAAGAAAACAAGAGCCAAAACCACCACAGAAAAAGCCCAAACGTGCGGCGTCATAGGGGCGGCGCTGTGTTTAGCGAATATCGAAAGTTATTTTTCAGGATGTTTTTGCTTTGATTTTTTGACAGAAAAATGGTATTTTTCGAGGGCTATTTTTTATAAAAAAAATGGTATAAAAAACAGAGCTTGGGAGTGGCAGTAAAAGCGGCCTGAAGTTGGCGGCATTAGGCGGCACCGGTGGGGAGGTTGGCTGGTGGCGGTGGTTGTCGGTTGGGGCTGTTTGGCTCGTGATTTCTGATATGTTCGAGTCTCAAATGTGATATATTTTTATATCACTACAAATCAGAGAAACCTGATGCAATT
Organism: Heliamphora exappendiculata; assembly: GCA_034768845.1. NCBI lineage: Eukaryota > Viridiplantae > Streptophyta > Magnoliopsida > Ericales > Sarraceniaceae > Heliamphora > Heliamphora exappendiculata. The sequence continues at coordinate 31,631 of JAOTRH010198022.1, read as the reverse complement.
TGGAAATCGATAAGTTGCTGTTTCGAAGGATTTAAATTCCTACAGCTTATCTTTGAACAGGGGACTGAAACTCATCGGAGTTTTTATTTGATCATAAAATCAGGATATATACATATATTGCATTTATATTTTTTTAAACTGCGTGGATGATGTATATATCTATTTTATATTCTTGTTAATTTAATTAATTTGGAAATTTTGATTTTAATCAAATATTTTGTAAAGAAAAATAAAATAAAAAATTTTAATTAAATGGAAAATTTTTAGATATTTTATTTTTTATAAAATATCACGTTTAAGATGAATTTTTATTAAATCGAATATCTTGAAAAAATATAAAAATTAATTTCTAAATTTGAATTAATTAAATGTAAAAATATTTAATCTAAATAAAGTATTATTTTCGAAAAATGTGTAACATAAAATAAAATAATTAAATGTATTTAATCACTACATTAGCTAAAAAGGTAAAGAAAAAATTATGTATTTATCAAATTTTAAGCTTTTTCAGATCCTTTGGCAAATCGGAATATTTGGAATCGTGTACACGAAAAGAACTTTTAAACTTTTTCAGATCGTTTGGTTTTTGAAATTAATAAATTTATTTTAATTAAACATGTGGTTTTTTATAATCCTAAAAGATATGTTAAAAATTTAAGTGGAAGAGAAAATTTATTCATAGATAAATTTCGTGATCTCCATCACTAGTTTGTAGGTGATGTAATTAAATTATGCGTATTGTCAGTAAGACCTCCTCTCCACCGAACAGATTAATTGCGTTATCGCCAATACAAACATTCTTTAGGGATAATTCTGAATAATTATTAGTGTGAATTATTTCTCCATCTGAAGGGTTCATTGCGAACAATTGATTTGGGATTTGGTGGTGGTTAACACTTAGCTGTAAATAACTAGTATTCTCTCCATCTGAGTCACTTCTATTATTACTGGACCGAAACTATTTTCGTTATTTAATTTTATTTGGCAGGATTAGTTGCCTAGATAGTAAAATTAAAAGAAGTAGGTCTGTCTGGACAAATGATGGATAGTAGACGTTCTCCCATCGAGGCATACTATTCACAAGATACCAGGCTACTGGCGAATTGTTTTCTAAAATGGTAGAGGGAACCAAATTAAAATAAATTTAAAATTCTGCTCGTCATAATTAATAGTTATTTTTAATTATGTGATTATCAGGAGTAGAATGACTTTCAATCTTCTGGCGTTTATACTCAAAGAAAATAAACTAATGGGACCAAACTATGTTGACTGGAAAAGAAACTTGTATATTGTTTTAACTGCTGAGGACTGTAAGTTTGTATTAACTAAGATTTGTCCACTAGTACCTGATGAGGGGACGATCGAACAGGAAACCCAAGTGCAGCTGAAGCAGCAGAAAGCTTATTAGATGGCTCGCTATTACATTTTGGTTTCCATGTCAAATGTTTGGTAGCATCAGCATCAGTCTATGCCTAGTGCCTATGACATGATTATGAACCTCCAAAAAATATTTGGGGATCAAAATCGTGTTGTTAGGCAGGTGGTCATGAAGTCTCTTATGAATGCAAGCAAAGCAGAAGGCTCCCCAGTTAGAGATCATGTTTTGAAGATGATTAGTCTTCTGAATGAACTAGAGATCCTAGAAGCTAAAATTAACAGGAAAACTCAGGTCGATATCATACTCCAGTCACTAATTGATAACTTTAAGTAGTTCTACCTGAACTATGCCATGAATAAGCTCAGCTTTTCATTGGCAGAAATTTTTAAAGAATTTCAGGCAGCCAAGGGTGTTTTCAGGAAGTCAAGTTTTGTGTATGTGGCTGAAAAAAGGTTATTCCTCTAAGCCGAAAGGCAAGAAGAATAAAATAGTTCAGACACAGGGAGGCACAGGTCCAAAAATAGTTAAGGGATAAAAAACTTGTGTGAAGAAGCCGAAAGGCAAGTGCTGTCACTGTAAGCTATCGCTGTAACTAGTTTGGACATTGCAAAAAATAGTGTCCGATTTTTCTCAATAAGCAAAAAACTAGGTAATTTGTATTCACTGGTGGTTGAAACGTGTTTAGCGGTGTTATCTATCAGTACCTGGTGTGTAGATACGAGAGCCATTAATTATGTCAACAATTCTTTGTAGGGGTTTAAAAAAATCACGCAACTCAGTGATGGAGAAATATACCTATATATGAGCAATAATACAAGGGTGGCAGCAGTTGCAATAGGAGATGTCACTCTCAGCTTTAGTAAATATATAATTTTATTTCTAAAAGATTGTCTTTATGCACCTTCGACTAGAAGAGATTTAATTTTAATTTTTAGTTTAATAAAGAATAAATATTCTGTTCATTTTAGTGACTCTGTGGTTGTGGTTGCTAAGAAAATAAAAATTTTATTTGTTCAGGTACATTGATAGATGTTCTATATATCGTATTTCCTATCTCTCCTACACTGCAACTAACTGAATTAAATAACACATCTAATTTACCATATAAGAAAAAGTTTTCATCTTTAATGAACCAAACGTTTCTTAAGCACTTACGCTTGGGTCGTATTAATCTAAAAATGATAAATAGACTGGTAGAAGATGAACTTTTGAGTTCATTAAAAGTGGAGGCATTTTCAATCTGTGAATCCTGCTTAGAGAGTAACACCAAGAGGCTCTTTTCGGCGAAAGGTTATAGAGCTAAAGAACCGTTAAAATTGGTCATTTTGATGTATGTGGTCTTATGACAATCTGGGATAAATGCGGCTTTGAGTACTTCGTTAATTTCATTAATGACTACTGTAGACACCCCAATTTGACCCTACCTAATCTTAGGTGGATCCGATGATGAAAACAGGTGAAACAAGTGCTTCAGTTTGATCATCGAAAAGTGATTCAAGCTCGAAAGTTGAACTTTAACCATCAAAAACCTTCAAAACTAATAACTTGTTGTCCAAGCAATTCCCAAACATGGCAACCGCCAACTCCATTGTAGCGACCGCCAATAGAACTTTGTGGAACCTTTTCCAACATGGTGGCCACCAACCCCAACATGGCGTCCATAAACTCACATTGTCGCGGCCGCCAACTCCAAATGGTCTAATGTGTTTAAAAACGTGTCAACATCTCATTGGTTGAAGAACTCTATAAATGCCGTATTTCTGGTACGTTTTTAAGGACAAAAAATTATAGAGAGGTTTAGTGAGAGAAATTCTACCGAAACGTCGAGTAATTCCGAGCCTCGACGCTGAAACCCTATCGAAATACCGAAAGTCGAGTCTCCGAAGTCCTACAACCCTAATTGCGATCACTACTCGAGGATTGGAGCATTGGAGCACATTTTCCCAATTTGAAGATTCCGTAACAATCCAGGTATTCCGCTTGGATTCCAGGTCCTTCTAGCTCCATTTTCTCTCTTTTGGAGCGATCGGGTTAATATTCATTTATTTCTTTCAACTACATTCTTGCATTACTTATTAGTTGCTATATTTATGTTTAAATTCAAGTTTTAACTTACTTGTTTGTTTATTTATGTATTTATATTAAAATTTAACTAAAATAATTAAATAGTACTAATATTTCTCGCGATTGCAATTTACAATACCGTTAATCGTTATAATTTAAGCACTTACATAATAATGGTTGTAATAGTCAATATTACACCAATTTAATTTAAATACTCAATTTCTTTTCTTTTCTTTTTTTTTTAATGTTAATTTAATATAGCTTTAATTTTTTTTTCTTTTATTTTAGTTAAGTCTCTTTTCTTTTAATAGCATTCCATTTTATTTTATTTTATTTTCTTCAATATTAATGTTTCATTTAGCTTATTGTAATTTTCTTTTAATGTACCATTTATTTTTTTTCCCTTTATTTTCTTACAATATTAGGTTAATGTTCTTTTATTAGTATTGTTTTAATATTCAAGCTTTTATTTTCCATTCTCCTTTTATTTTGAGTAATAGTATAGTTTATTATTAGTTTTAATCTCCTTATAAAAATTTTATTTAACATTTCTTTAGTACTCATTTTTCTTACAAAACTCTACTTTCTTTTTCTTTTTCTATGATTACATTTTCTTTTCATAGCACCTTTTTTATTTTTATCTTTTATTTTGAAATTTAAAAATTACAAAAAGACTTTCAAGCTATTTTTTCCTTTTAATAAGATTAAAACTCTTTTATTCATTTAATTTTTTTTAATTCCTTTTTAAAATATAAAATGTGAATAGTTAGATTTTCTTATCAATAGTATTTTTTAATCTTTTTATATTTCTTTCTTTTGTCAAACCCCTTTTCTTTTCTTTTGGAATCTTAAATTTTATTTTGTTACAAAATTCTTCTTTTTTCTTTGTTAGTAGGCTTTCTTTTAATGTAAAATTTTAGCTTTTTTTTTGTGTACATTTCTCATTTCTACCTAATTTGCTTTGATAACATATATGTTTTGATTATTTTCTTCAAAATCATGCTTAGAATATATTAGCTTTCTTTTTGTTTGCAATCTATGTTTAGGTAATTTTAATAACTTTTTTATTTATTTTTTATTATTCTTTTAACAAAATCATGCTAGTTTAGGTTGTTTAAACAATATTGCATGTGAGTATGTGTACCATGTATCTTTTAGTTAGAAATTGCATGCCATAGGACTTAGAATTTTTTTCTTTTGAAATTTATCTTATTTAGTGTTCTATGTACATATGTGATGTATTTTCTATATTTGATTTTAGATGTTCTTTCTTTGCCTCCATTTTTTTTATTTGCATGCATTCGAGAAATTTTATTAAAGAACTAATGATGATTAGTAGAGGCCAACCTTATGGTTGGGCGAACGGGATGCCTAACACTTTTTCCGATTTGTACCTTAACCCCTGAATTCTTTTCTCTAGTTATCGTTTTCAAGATCAGTAACTATTTTTAATTTTTTTAGTTTTTCTCAAAAACTAAATGGCGTCTCTATTTTCAACAAAAAGAGATTTTTAAAATTTGGCTTTCAAGATGTTAAAATATTTTCTAAACATCTTTGAAAATTTTTATTTTTGACCATTTTTCAAAAACTCCTAAATCTCAACGCTACAGTATTTTCTGGCGACTCCGCTGGGGACTGATTTATAAAATCAAATAAAATGGTTAGACTTGAAAATATCATTGGTTCTTAATATGTATCTCTCATCTGCATTTTCGCATATATGTGCATTGTTCGTCAAACCCCCTTGCCTGGTCGACTCGATGCCTGAACGTTAATCAATTTCGGGGATTGTTAGGAAGACGGGCAATCCTTACAGACTGTACGCTATCATAGGTGCGGTAAAAGAGTTTGGACGTACTGTTTGACCATGTTCTGCATGTGAGGTATATACCCGGCTCTATTCAGAAGGTACCCTTTTCAATTGACCAAAATCGGCCTTTTGCATATAGTGAACTTAGAACTCCCCATTAGATGATGCTGACCCTAGTAGGATTTTGTATTTTCTTTATTGTATGTTTTGATTTCTATTTTTAGGCTTGCTCAATTTAGGCTAGTCCTTTCTCCGGATTCAACCTGAATTTTCTGTTATCCTTTGCTTAGGCTAGCTTTTTCTTTGGATTCTTACCCGAGTTTTGTTTCTCACCACTTTTGGTTTTTCTTATCGTCATCATGACCGCATTTCATCTTAACTTCTAAGGTGATTTCTCTCTCCTCTGAGATCTTCCCGGGTCGTTAGTTCTCTCCCCCTTGACATAGGCTCGTTTCCTCCAAATCCTCGACAAAAGCTCGTTTCTTTCAAACCCTTGTAATGCCCGCGAGAATTATTTCTCTACCGTCATGCTGCCTGTTTTTCCTTTTTTTAGGTTGAACCGGTCCGGTGAGCATAGCTTTGTTTTCTTGCTAGAGTGCTGTCCATTTTTTAGGCAAATCTTCCCCTTAGATTTTAGTTGATCCCATTTTCAACCATCATAATGGTTTTTGAGTCATCTTGTTGTTATGCTGCCAATGTGAGCCCGGCAGGGGCATTATTATAGCTTCAATGGTTATCTGTTCATGATATGTTATTTTGAGAATTTGAGATATCTGCTATCTGTTGTCAGAATATTTTCTCGGGAAGTGTCTAATACTGGTCATTTCGCTTTTGGAATCCAGGTTTCTCTGCGGGATTACCATTGGGTCGAGGATAGTACGGTCAACACTTGTCTGGGAAAGATCAGTGTCAGGAAGACTTTGTAGGATATCTGAATAGCTAACTGAGTCAACTAAAATGGCAAAAAATGAGATGAATCTAGCAGCCCTAACGAGGGCGATTACTGATATACAGGGAGCCGTAGAGCAATAGACCCAGGCTCAAGTGCAATGTCAGGCACAAATTCGGGCAATTCAGGCTCGTATCCCTGTTGCGAATGGACAACCAGATGAGATGAACGAGAATGGAGAGGACTTTTGGGATGACAACCAAGTCCTCGATGGACCACAAGTTGTCCGACCACTACCATGAAACCCTTGTCAGGTGATAGTTGAGGAGTAAAACACTGCGCAGTCTAAAGATTCTGCACTAATTGAGAAGATTGACATGATGGAAAAGGTCCTCAAAAAAGCTAAGGGAGTTGAGGAATACATGCTCGATGTAAGGGGACTCTGCCTGTTCCCAGATGCAAAATTATCAAAAAAGTTCAAAATGCCAGACATGAAAAAATTTGAGATTTGACACGTCAAAACCCCTTTTAAAAACACTGTTGAAATTCAGCCCCCAAGAAACATTCTGTCACGTATTTTTATATGACCCAAAACCCCTATTTTTAGCGATCTATTACAAAAGGGGTCTACATGAACTTTGTAACTAACATATTGAAGTAGTTGTTGCCTAAAAATCAGACCTTAAAGCTTCGAGATGATATTCCAATACCGTTTTAAATCCTCTGTCCAAAACCAGCTCTGATGAGTTTTGGCAGCTGACAGAACCCACTTTTTAAAATGGCCAAAAAGTCTAACATGCTTCAAATAACTACCCTTAGCTCAAAACATAAAACTTGTAGTGGACTTGTTTAGCTAGAACATAAAAAAAATGGGATCATTTGGACTTCATTTGATATTCTAAAATCGAGAACAACAAAAGATAGTTTTTGGTAAGAATCTCGAGTAAATGCTGAACCATTTTTGCTTAAAATAAAATGTCCACTCTATTGCCTTAGGATTTGACCTTGGTATTAAACATGAGAGTTGTAGGAAATAGTTTTATCTAAATGTTGTTTAAAATTCATAATCCAATTCCATGTCTAAGAACCTCAAGTTGTTGCGGTACCTTAGAATTTAATGGTTTGAAAGAGAGTAATAAATGGTTAAGTTAAATCCTTAAACAAGTGAAGGTTTGGGCAAGTGCGTAGTACCTCTTAAATATAAAAAGGAAGTAACCATGGTTTCTAAAATCAAAAAAAATATTCAACGGTCTGAATCATTTTAGTTTCATCGGCTAAAGGGGAAGGATTCTCTGTTAACGGATGAGTCGTGCTTTGCTTATTAGGCACGGAGATTGTAGAACCCTGGGGTCCTGCTTAGCTAGCTAGGGGAGGCTCAGTTCATACGCATATTATACAAGATGAGAGTGCTTAGCCATTATCTTGAACTTAAGTTATTTAAATGATGCATGAAAATACTTTGAAGCACATGTTTTGAACTATGGCCAGTTTTGATGATTGCATGAACCTATTATTTTTAAATGCCATGATGTCTTTAATTCAAGTGTCCTATCTATGCTATTTTGAGCTAGCATGATGTTATTATGAAAGTATGGTTAATGTTGTGTGGTTGTTCCAACGTGCCAAGTTATAAGGGTTTTCGGCCCTTTATATCCTGTTATGAGGGAGGTTACCCAACTATGGATTTTTTTTCATTTATTCCGATAGGGGAGGTTTCCCGTTGAGCGGGAGTTTTTACCTTAAAGGTGTTGCAGGCTAAGTCCCGGACAGCACATACTACTCGTGCTTGGTGGAGAGTGGCCCTCATTCCATCACGTTGCTATCCGTGCATTGAGAATTGAGTTACGGTACCGTCGGAACTCCTGGTCGTGAGGTTGACAACTAGTTTGACATTATTGGGGTTTTGAGTCTAGATTTGAGAAGTGGTCATGCATTTTTAAATTTGTGGCGGTTGAGCCAGGAACATATTTATGTTTGAAATATTGAGAAGATTCTGTATAATATGTTATGTTTTTATGTTCGTGCAAATGTATCAGTTTTTATATTTTCGTGGAAAATGTGATGAACTATTTTTTTAGAAAGAGTTTTCAATTATTCTTACCTAAGTAACTGTCTTTTCTATTCATGATAATGCTAAGCGCGCTCTCCTGTAACCTCTGTGATTGCAGATATCAAGAACGACTAAGAGTTGGTCCACCACAGGCGTCATCGAGTTGTTTTGGTTCTGGTGTTGGAAATTGTTTTGGTCAGTCTTTCTTTTGTTTGGTTTTAGTATTGGTAAAGCTTCATGTATAAGATTTGAAAATTTCTAAACTTTTAGAAGTAATGTATGCCTTGGGATGGTGAATCCCTAGTGACTCATGTTTATCTCTTTTGATATTACGATATTTTTGGTTGTTTAAGTTTACTCATTGTCTATCTCTTGGGCTTCCGATCTGCGGCGGGATCTTATCCATTTGTGTAGTTTTGGGGCCTTACGGGTGCGGGGTGTTACATTTGGTATCAGAGCCTTAGGTTATAGGTTCTATAGACTTATTAGAATGTGGTCTGTGGTGGACCGTAGGTCAAGTGTGTCGTCTCGCGATTTGTTGAGAAGAGTGGTTTAGACCTTGGGTTATCATACCTTTTCCTTTGGGTATCTAATTGACTGGCTTTGATGCCCGTTTGGGAAATGCGTTCTGCAGACGTAAGGTCCTAATTGGAAGTCTAAGCAAGTTATCAGATTAGGGAGATAACCCGGGAGGGGTCTTGTGTTACTGTCAGTTTGAGAAGTCTAAGCAAGTTATCAGATTGGGGATATGACCCGGGAAGAGTCTTGTGTTGATGTCGTTTTGCGAAGTCTAAGTGGGTTATCAGATTAATGGGACGAACCTTGTGTTATTAAAACCTTTTGTAGACAGTCTATTCTTATCCTTATGTCTATAAGTTGGACTCCTGTGTCGAGCCCTAAATTATAGCTTTCCTACGATTGGAAGGAGCATGGAGAGACTCGGACGAAACATCATTCAACCCGAACCAGTACAATGAGGCACGACAAGAAGAACCTCCGTGAGTAGGACTGGTGGAACTAGATCTAATCACTAAGATGTTGGAGGTAATCGTAAGGTTGACAGAACAGAACGCGAATGGGATCGCGATGTGAGCTGAGAGAAACAGTAACCCCTTAATCAAACAATTTAAAGATCTGGGTGCAAAGAAGTTCATAAGAACCCTTAGCCTTGCAGAAGTAGAAAACTAAATAAAGGATGTCGTGCGTATTCTGGATAGGTTGGTGGTAGATGCAAATGTATATTGTGATGATGAGGGTTGTGTTTGAGTTTGTATGGGTAAGCATATCCTATGGAGCATTTAGTCTACGTGCTATGCTTAGCCCTAGTGACGTTAGGTTCAAGTGGTAGTATTAGTCTTGATGGTCGTAAGGCTAGAGTGGTAATTAAAAGTGTGTGTAAATATTGTGATGTGGTGAATGAAGACTCGAGGTCATTTGGAAAGTTTCACGAAGAAGAGTTTTGTAACTTGGATCGCCGTTCTCATGAGTAAGAGATCATGTGGAATACATAGTGTTTCGTCAGAATGTGAGTGTGAGTGTGTGAAGTTTTTGGGGCATGGTATAGATGTTGGTGTAGCTGACTCGGTCGTTTTGGGTTAACGTGGCAGTATGACGAGGTCCTATAAGGGGATGATGTTGGTAGTATGTGACATGGCGTAAAAACTAGAGATGGTGATGTTATCTTACCCTTATGGGCGAGGGATAGGATGGTGCCACTTTGGTCTGTAGTTGGTAGGCGAGGTTCATTTTGTTCGTGTTGCTCGTAGTTGCTTTCTTTTTTTTGGATAGCTGTATGCGGGTGGTACTCGTGTAGTGACATAAGAGATGGGTGTTCCCGATTGAGCATTTTTCATTTTCTAGTGGGCATACCGAAGCTGCGAGCTCGAGATTGTGGCGTGGGTTTTTCCTACCTTTTTAGTTGTTACCCACCTATTGGGAATTGTATTAATGTGATGCAACCCTGTGAAGAGATGCCATATAGTGATGTGAGTTTATGTGGTGTTGTCTTTAGTAGTTGACCGGTGAGGGTCTTATGAATGCGTGCAATACATTTTTAGGATGTGAAGGGATGAACGGTAGTTAGAGTGCTTTGATAGAGATCTAAGTGTGAAGACCTAATGCAACGAATGATATACCCATTGTAATGGTGGCTCTAAGAGGTGGTGACTTGGAGTGAGAGCCTAGAGTTGATTTGTAGTTTATCTAGGAAGAGAGATGTTTCTTAATTGGCCCTCTTGTGTGGATTGTTCTTCCTTAGTAAAAATTAAACGTTAGGATCGTACGCGTGTGAGTCCGTTTGTCCGTGGTTCCTTGAGGAGCCCGTTTGCTTTACCCTGTGAACCCAAGCTTTTTGGGTGGTGTTTCTGAAAATGTCATTGGATTGGTATGGAGTATCAGCAGTTTAAGTGAATTCCCTAAGGGGGTATAGTGATTGAATTGTTTATGTGGTGAGATCCTTAAGTATTGATTCTGTGAAATTCTTACGAGAATGCAGGTTTTTGGTTTTTTCATTATCCTCGTAATTAGAAAATCGTGTTTGGGAACCGTGTTGGGTGTATGAGGTTTGAAAGGACCGTAAAAGGGTTCGATAGTGTGGTTGGCCTAGTGCTGAGGTGGTGTATTTTGAGCATGATATGTCTGGAGATTGTTTGTGTTCGACCTTAGGTTCAAAGGTGGGTGTGTTGCTTGCCCACGGGAGTGAAGTGTGGAGTAATAAAGTTTAGCAATGTACCATGTAGTTTGTTGGCCTGGGGTGATAGGCGAGAAATTGTGCGTTAAGATGTTTGCAATAGGTATGTGCCTCAAAAAATTGGAAGTGTGGAAAGCGTATGCATGATAATGGAAGTTACTAGTAACTTTGGATGGAAGGCCTTAGGATTAGATTTTCTTTGTTTAGTGCCGTGCGCTTTTTATGAGAAGTACTTGGACAGTGGGTTAGAAGCCGTGTCGTGCCTGTGATTTGCCTTGCAGGAGTTAGGTGAGTAAGTGCAACCTTCTGGAGTGAGATTTTGGCACGATGGGAATGTTGATGAATGTCTCCATGCATGATTGGTGATGAGCTTGTAATCCTATGGTATGGGATGTGTTGAACAAGGTATGCAGATTGGTAGTGTTCGTATCTATGTGCGAATGAGGTCTGAAAACTGAGAGCTTGATGTAGTAGATGGTTTGGGGTACCGTGATCATGGTTAACGGCAGCTGTTTGACTGTGGTCGATATGGTTTCAAGGTAAAGTCCACAGGGTTCTTGAGAGGCTAAGTGTTTGTGAGTATTGGGAGTACGCTGAGATTGGGTCATGGGTTTTGTTGACCATTTTCTTCTCTCTGGAAAGAGATAGAGTTTCTTTGTAGACAGTTGTCTGGTGTGAGTTGTTTCATCTCGGTTGGAGGGAGATGTCGGGTTCTTGATCGATTTCGATTTTGGTTGTGTATTGAGACCAAAAAAATCTCTGTGGATTCGTTATCCGTATTGTGACCCTTGGAGTTATGATTCAAGGACTTGTATCGCTATGATCGAGTGATTGTGGGTTTGCTTCTTCGTGGCTTCAACGTGTGGTTCATGGCTACGTGCCTTCTTGGATGTGGAACATCTGTGTATAACGTGGGATCCGATTGCTCCCGCGGTTCGGGACCGTAAAGAATCGCATGATGGGGTTAGTATTATCCACAGTGGAAGACCGTAAAAGAATACGTATGAGTGTAGTAAACATGATAGGTCGTGGTAACCTAGTCAGTGTGGCTCATTTTGTATGACGGTTGAACCATTTGGGTTGTGTTCCCTGTGAGGTCAGGTTGGTAGATCAGGAATGCTTTTGCTTGTTCTTGTTGACAAAGGAATTGGTGTTGAGATGTAGTGTTCTTTCTACAGTGATTAGCTGAGAATCGTCAACCATTGTGTACAGCTTGTTATGGATTGTGTGGTTATCGACTGTGGTAAGTGTTGTGCTTTGGCATAACCGTTTGTTTGGATGGTGGTCTCGAGAGCGTGGTAAGGTATGAATAAGGAAGGATATGATGTTTTAGAAGCCTTGGTTGGCATGGTCTGTTCAGACCGCCGCAGTTATTTGGTCAGGAATGGAAGGGTCGTGATAAACCCTGGATGTGAGAAAATTTCTAAGTGTAAGATGCTAGTCTTGGTTAGTGTCTTAGGTCCAAATATTTTGCTATTGTAGACTCAAGGGATTGATGTATGTGTTAAGAGTTGGAATCGATGTCGGATGATGGCTATCATGTTTGTTCTGTCGGATAACGGCGATCATGTTTGATGTGAGGCTGATCGGTAGCTTTAGTATCCGTGATTTAATAGCGAGATGCTGAGTTGTGTAGTGATGTGCGGTTGCACAGGGGACACGGTTGGGTTTTGTGTAGAATGTTAGGTGTCTATGAGATGTTCTATTTGTGGAATGTGTTTGGTCGAGTGACTCGTTTGGGTCAGGTGGCTTTGTGACTGTGGTGCCGAATTGGTTTCTAGTTGTATAGAACCTTGTCTAGGACAATGGTGTATCCACTAGTGTTTCTCCTGGGTGAGAATTGTGGTTCGTGATAGAAGTTTGAGTACAGGATGAAGGTTTGAAGGTCTGTCGAGATGAAAAGCATTCTTTGATGTCCAGGTGAGTAAGTGAACTTCTCTATGGAGCTGGGTGTTGTGTTGTTGCTCGTGAATCAGAGTCGTGTCAGCTTTGAGATGGCATTGTTAGCATCAGTAGGGTAATGATGTGGTAGCAAAGTCAGTGGTCATCTGGAGATCGTTAAAACTCGAGTAGAGTTTGTGCATGGAACATGTGATTTCATGTGATCGATGTCGGAGTTCGACGTCGTGTGTTTGAACTTGTGGAGATAGTCCTCGGTGTGCATGGTGAGGTGTGTTTGAGCCAGTTTGTGGCAGTAAGAGAGAAGGGGTGGTAGTTACTATGTTCGGGCGTAGATAGTGTTTGGAATCAAGTACCATGGTGGATTGGTCTTGTGTGATGTGTTTATCGCTAGAGTAGTATGTTTTGAGGATTTGCAGTGTGAGTTGGATCTTGATCCCATGTTTCATGGATGTCTCATGGGTGACAGTGAAGTCAGTAGGACTTGCACGCGTGGGGAGTTTGTGTGGAGTCATGTTTACCTCGTGTGACGACAGGTTTGGGTTTTCAGTTGTTGGGACAGTGTTTGGCTTGAGTTTCAGTATTTAATTTCGAGGATGAAATTTCTTAAAGGAGGGTAGATTGTAATAACCCAAACTCCAGATACGAATAAAAAAAAAGAAGAAAGAACATCTCAAAAAAAGTAAAATCTCGAACCTAAGTTCGGTAAGAAGAACCGGCCCGACCCTTTAACCTTTCGAGCCCGAGACCTGGGAAAGAGGGGAAAACATACAAGTATATATTAAAACCCAAATATTGAGGTTAAGAACTCAAGATTTTAAAATCAAGTTGCTTGAGACAAGAGTTAAGCTCGAAAAGTCTTAAAAATTTAAATTTTGACACATGAATGCTATAAATCAAGGATTTAAGTACAATAAAGTAGCAAATGACAAAATAATTTCAAAAATAACAAAAATACCCCTTAGTGGCCGACCACCTTGGGAAGAGTGCCAAAAGTGACTTTTTTCTTTTTTTAGCTTAAAATGATGAAAAATGTGTTAAGTTGAGCATTTTGATGATTCAATACTTGTTGAACAAGTAATATACATAATAATATGGTGTTATAGGTTAACAAAAGCAAACAAATTATTATTGAAGTTCATACACAACAAAAGAAGTTAAAAAGTCAAATATTGCTAAAGTAGCTTAATTTAACTTAAAAAATTACATCTATTTAATCAATTGCTATAGAAATTATGATGATACATAGGAATATTATATTTATCATAAACATATTAATATAATGGGTTTCAGTAGGAAAATACACCAAAAAGATATATCAAATTAACTTTTAATGCATTTTCTTGCACAATAGGGGCACGAAAATCGAGGCAAACCCCCTGATTGATGGGAATCAGATTTTTGCCCCCCAATTAGCCCCTAGATGTGTTTAGCTTCCTAAAAATCAGAATTTGTCCCCTCAAAGCTTGAATAACATTAAATGAACCCATGTGAGCCTATGTGAATGGAAAAAGAAAATGAAGAAAAAGGTACCTTAATTAATTTTGTTGTCTCCCCTTGTCCCTTAACCTTTCAACTAAGCCCAAACACCTCTTCTCCCCTTCAAAATTTCGTGCATATATAGAGTGTGTTGAGTCTTCTTGAGGGTTTGAGAGAAGAAAGAAGAAGAAAAAGAAGAAAGGATCCAAAAAGTGGGGTATTTGGAGACCATGGTTTTAAAGCTAAGTCCTAATCCATCCTTCACCATCTTTTGATCTCCCAAATATGTAAGCAAAACCTCTAAATCTTGTATCTAATATCCCTCAAAATATCCTCCCAACGCACCCCTTAAGCCTCTCAATAATCAAGAACCGAAATCGAACCGAAAAGGCGTTGTAGTTGGGAACTTAGGGGCTGTTTTGATTATGAATGATATGAGATGTTGTTTTATGTTGTTATCTTTGAGTTTGATGATCTCTAAGGGTGCTGGAGTCTTGATATTTAAGTTAAAATCACAAGCATGCAAAGAAATGGAACAAAAACATGATATAACACAAGTAGATGACCTAAACCCTAAGAGGCTTGATTTTTAAGGATTTTGATGTTTCTGCCATGAGATTTGAAATGCCATAACTCTCTGTAGAAAATTGATCCAAGCATGATTTTTATGTCCAGAGTTACATTTTTGTGTTACCTTTTATCCAAAATTGGTTTCAACTCATTTTAACAACAAGAACTCGAGATATTGTAATTTTACCAAAGTGTGTCAAATTCTGACCAGTTAACATTACTGACTTGGAAATCCTATTTTAAAATGAGACCCAAACCTTCGTCAAAACATGAAAGTTGTAGCCAACATGTGTATCCATCTACCCACCAAACATCAGAACAAAATATTGAGGCTTGACACATCAAAACCCATTTTAAAGTCTCTGTTAAAATTCAGCCCCTAAGAAACATTCTGTCACGTATTTTTATATGACCCAAAACCCCTATTTTTAGTGATCTATTACAAAAGGGGTCTACATGAACTTTGTAACTAACATATTGAAGTAGTTTTTGCCCAAAAATCAGACCTTAAAGCCTCGGGGTGATATCCAAAAACCATTTTAAATCCTCTGTCCAAAACCAGCTCTGCTG
Organism: Heliamphora exappendiculata; assembly: GCA_034768845.1. NCBI lineage: Eukaryota > Viridiplantae > Streptophyta > Magnoliopsida > Ericales > Sarraceniaceae > Heliamphora > Heliamphora exappendiculata. The sequence continues at coordinate 16,233 of JAOTRH010198022.1, read as the reverse complement.
AGTTTTGGTGACTGGCAGAACCCACTTTTTAAAATGGCCAAAAAGTCTAACTTGCTTCAAATAACTACCCTCAGCTCTAAACATAAAACTTGTAGGGGATTTGTTTAACTAGAACATACAAACCAATGGGATCATTTGGACTTCATTTGATATTCTAAAACCGAGAACAACATAAGATAGTTTTTGGATAGAATCTGGAGTAAATGCTGAACTATTTTTTCTTAGAATGAAATGTCCACCCTATTGCCTTAGGATTTGGCCTTGGTGTTAAACATGAGAATTGTAGGAAATAGTTTTATCTAAATGGTGTTTAAAAATCATAATCCAATTCCATGTCTAAGTACCTCAAGTTTTTGCGGTACCTTAGAATTTAATGGTTTGAAAGAGAGTAATAAATGGCTAAGTTAAATCCTTAAACAAGTGAAGGTTTGGGCAAGTGCATAGTACCCTTTAAACATAAAAAGAAAGTAACCATGGTCCCTAAAACCAAAGAAAACATTCAACGGTCCGAATCATTTTTGTTTCATCGGCTAAAGGGGGAGGATTCCGTGTTAACGGACGAGTCATGCTTTGCTTGTTAGGCACGAAGATTGTAGAACCTAGGGGTCCTGCATAGCTTGCTCGGGGAAGCTCAGTTCATACACATATTATACAAGGTGATAGTGTTAGCCATTATCTTGAACTTAAGTTATTTAAATGATGCATGAAAATGATTTGAAGTACATGTTTTGAATATGGCCAGTTTTGATGATTGCATGAACCTATTGTTTTCAAATGCCATGATGTCTTTAATTCAAGTGTGCTATCTATGCTATTTTGAGCTAGCATGATGCTATTATGAAAGTATGGTTAATGTTGTGTGGTTGTTCCAACATGCCAAGTTACAAGGCTTTTCGGCCCTTTATGTCCCGTTATGAGGGAGGCTACCCAACTATGGGTTTTTTTTCATTTATCCCTATAGGGGGGGTTTCTCGTTGAGCGGGGGTTTTTGCCTTAAAGGCGTTGCGGGCTAAGTCCCGGACATCACATACCACTTGTGCTTGGTGGAGAGTGACCCTCATTCCATCACGTTGCTATCTGTGCATTGAGAATTGAGGTTACGGTACCGTCGGAACTCCCGATCGTGAGGTTGACGACTACTTGGATATTATTGAGATTTTGAGTCTAGATTTGAGAAGTGGTCATGCATTTTTAAATTTGTGGCGGTTGGGTCAGGAACATATTTATGTTTGAAATACTGAGAAGATTCTGTATAATCTGTGATGTTTTCATGTTCATGCAAATGCATCAGTTTCTATATTTTCGTGAAAAATGTGATGAACTATTTTTTTTGAAAGAGTTTTCAATTATCCTTACCTAAGTAACTGTCTTTTCTGCTCATAATAATGCTAAGTGCGCTCTCATGTAACCTCTGTGGTTGCAGATATCAGGAACGGCTAAGAGTTGGTCCACCACAGGCCTCATCGAGTAGTTTTGGTTCTGGTGTTGAAAATTGTTTTGGCCAGTCTTTCTTTTGTTTAGTTTTAGTGTTGACAAAGCTTCATGTATAAGATTTGAAGATTTTTGACCTTTTAGAAGTAATGTATGCCTTGGGATGGTGAATCCCTAGTGACTCATGTTTATCTCTTTTGATATTAAAATATTTGTGGTTGTTTAAGTTTACTCCTTGTCTATCTCTTGGGCTACCAGTCTGCGGCGGGATCTTATCCCTTTGTGTAGTTTTGGTGCCTTATGGGTGCAGGGTGTTACAAAATACTTATATACAATGAAAAGAAATGAAACTAGGTCTCACAAAGAGTGATCATGGTGGTTCTTAAGATAATATTTAAGAAACAACTCAATTAAGAAAATGGGTCTAATCATCATTTTAAAACTCAACAGAGGTTAACTTTCAACAGAAACAATAGAGTGTAAAACTTATTTGAGGGGTTAAACAGAAGCTAATGGACCTGATATTTGGACAACATTTAGATTGAAATGTCCCTAACATCTTTCATGAAGAGCATTTTTGGAATAGGTCACTAAAAACATGAATTTTGGGTTACACAAAAAGATGTGATAGCATGCTATTTTAATCACTGAACATGAACAGCAAACTTCATAGGGGATTTGACCATCCAAATCTCAACAAAAGAGACTCATGTTTGGTGGGTAGATAGATAAATATTTTGGCTACAAGTTTCATGAAGATACCAAAGCTCAGTACTCGTTCTAAAATGTGATTTTTACCTCTGAAATAGAGGCTAGTATGAAAACGACATATTTTGGTAGAAAATGATATTTCGAGTTTTATGCATGCAAATCATTTCAAACCAATTTTAAATGAAAGATAATACAAAAATTTAAATTGGAACATAAAGCACAACCTTAGGAGATTTTTCTATAATTAATTATAATTTTTCAAAGATCAATTTAGCAAGCTAAAATTTTACAAAACTCAGACCTAGTTATGATTCAACCTCCTGGTGCATGACAAGTTTGGGCCTATCTTTTTTGCATGCTTGGTGTGTATACTTAAAAATCAAAACTCCAAAACCTAAATATGCCATGAATCTGATAGAAATCAATATGCAAACACATAAACACAAAAAGTACTCAAAATAGTCCGTAAATTTGACTATTACGCCTTTTAATCATGCGTTTTGATTCTTGTTCTTGGTTTGGTATTTGAGCATGAGTTGAGAGGAGTTTGTGGAGAGTAAGAATTGAGGGTTTAGTGTTTTTCTTACCTTAAAAGTGTTGGTTTAAGGTTGAAGATTTGTATGACTTAGCTTTTGATGCTTCAAGGATCTCCTATCTCCTTCCTTCTTCTTCCTTCTTCTTTTTCCCACACTTTCCCTCTCAAAAATTCGGTGGAGACCAGAAATGAGGGCCAAGGGTATTGTTTTTATAGCCAACGGTGGTGGGTGGAGGTCATCATGGTGGTAAGTAGTGGCGTAAGGTGAAGGAAGGTATGCTTGGATTGTGATTAATGGTATGAAAGGTGGTGGAGGTGGTGTCTTGTTGGGGAGTTATAGCAGATTTCTGGGGATAACAATCTGAATTTAAATTTTTATTTTTATTATATTAAGAGTTTAATGATGTATTTATACTACATTATTTAAGAAAAGACTTTAAAAATTAATTTGATGTATGTTTTTGGTCTTCTTTCTTATAAAAATGACTTTTTAAGTAAACTTATGATTAGTTTATTATTTTTATAGTTTATTATAATTTTGGCATCATTTGATTAATTAAGTGTAGGCACATAAGTCAAATTAAGCTCTTTTGACAAAATGTGTCATTTTGACTTTAATTGGTGTGTAAGAATTTTAATAATGATTTATTTACTTTTCTTGGTATAAAAATTTATATTAGTATTAATATTAATTGTTTGAATATTTTTAGATCATAATGATATTTGATTTGTATATTTTTTTCTTGATTTTGAACATAAAATGCAAAAAGTAGCTTTTGGCACAATTTTCTAGGTAGAACTGGTTATGAAGGGGTAGTTTGGTCATTTTATTTTATTTTTTTCGTTTGCCTTTTATTTTAATTTAAATCTTAAACTTGTGTTGTCCATGTGTTCAAATTTGAATTTTTATAGATTTTCTTGTATTTTAGGGGTAAAATGGTAATTTTATCTTTTTATGGGAATATATGATTATAAATTAATACTTTAGGATAATTAAATAATTTTCAGGGGTTTTAGAAATTCTTTTTCTTGCATTAGGGTTTTGCCTCTCGGGTGTTAGATCTTTTCGAGTTTTGATCGTATTAAGGTTTCTAACCTTACTGTGACTTAAGATCTTTTCGGTTTACCATCGCTAATTTTATGGTTTAGAACTGGGTCCTTATAGTATTGTTACCATTAGGGGAAAAACCAAAGATATGAGGAAAGAGGTCAAATGGGCTTGTGAAGTTGGTCATGTTCTTAGCCAGAGCATGGCCACGAGCATTGACAAGATTGTCCAGGCAAACATGAGGATTTTACAACAACTTCGTAAGAAGTATGATGAAGGAGTTGTGATTGCTGTGTAAGAGAACACCAAAAAAGTTGAAGAGCACCTGGCTTGGTTTAGAGAAGCTTGGGTTAAGAAATTCAAGCACAAAGAGACCCTAGCTGAGAAGGAAGCAAAGAAGAAGAGAGAAGCTGAACTGGCCCTCCTGACCACATTTGAGAAGATGGAAAAGAAAGAAAAAGACTTTAAGAAAGCATCTACCTCAAAACAACGAGCAACTGAAAGAAAGAAAAGTAGGAAGAAAATAAGGCATTTAAGCGCTAGACAGATGAATTTTGATGATGCCAAAAGGGGAGAGAAGAAAGTGATGAAAGAAGAAAATATTATGTGGTTGTAATTTCTGTGTTTTGAAAATTTTGTGTTTTAAAAAAACATTTCTATGATTGTAATTGTTGTGATTGTTGTGGTTGCACAACATTTGGCTGCAAAACATTTTAAATTTACTGTTGGATGTATGTTTGTTCAAACATTTAAGTTTTGTATGGTTGTTGGATGTTTTGACAAACTTGTGGTTTAAATTGTATGGATGCCATATCTTATCCTTGTATGAAATCTATTCTCTTTGCATATCATGTGTTGATGATCTCTAAATGGTTGTTACAATTGTTTATCTTGTTAAGGCGTGATAATAAATGGAGTACCCTTGTCAAAAATATTTTTGAATGTTTTTTAGAAAATTTTGTCATCAGAAAAAAAGGAGACATTGTTAGCCCAAGTACAATTTATATGATTTTGATGATTTTATTAAATTATATTTTCTAATTAAAGGTTTAAAAACATATTAATTTAAATATTTTCCAAAAAGGTTGGATTAATACTACACACTAATATGTCGACACCTTATGCCATTGGTGCTGACACTTAGTGCTAAATGGGTTGACATTCAATGTACATATAACAAAATTTGTGTCGACACCAATCGATTTTTGGATCGACACTTGCAGGCAAAGCACGTTTGACAAACTCAAGTGTGTCGACACCATTAAGGTTTGGGGTTGACACCTCAAATGCTTTGCTTAAGACATTTCAGGAGAACAGGTTGTGTCGACACCAATGATCGATTGCGTCGACACCTCTAGTGTTAGATCGGGATCCAAGTTGAGTTGACACCAACTACAACCTGTGTCGACACCAAGTCACGGACTGAAGAACAAGTTAAGTCGACACCAACATACACATGAGTCAACACTTTAGCACCTTGACAAAAATCAATGTGTCAACACCAATGCTCACATGAGTCAACACCAAGTGATCCTCCGAACCTCTTGATTCTTGTGTTGACACCAAAGATGAAACAAGTTGACACCTAGACACCATTCGGGCAACTTAAAGTGTGTCAACACCAATGAAGCAATGAGTCGATACCAAGACATCAAGTGATCCCCTGGACTCTGACCTATATGTGTCGACATCAGCGAGCAGCTGAGTCGACACCAAAGCCGTCCTCTAAAAAATTAAAAGTTTGGGTCGACACCAAAGGAGAAAAAGGTCGACACCAAATTCAAGTAACCAAAGTCATTTGGCTGGGTCGACACCAAAGCAGACAAGTGTTGATACCAAAATTTTAGTAGCCTAGGTCTCTCAATTGAGTCAACACCATCGAAGTCATGAGTCGACACCAGAGCAGACAAAAAGCTTTGAGTCGACACCAGGGGCGATGCACCCTTTAGTGGGTGGGGTCAATTGACCCCATTGGAATTTTATAATTTTTTTTATACTATTTTATTTTTTGATTGATCTATAATTGATCACGCTAAAAAAATCAATTGACCCCAGTGAAAAAAATAAGACCATTGAATAAATAAGTTAAAAATGTTTAGTTTCTGTTAAGTTATTTTTTAGTTTATAAATTATTAAATAAGTCATTAAGATTTATGATAAAAATTAGTTAAGGCTAGGTAACATAAGTAGTTTATTCTGTCTTTAGACAATAATCTCAAGAGCAGCATGGAAGAACAAAATGACAAATTAATAGTCAATTTAAAATTTTATTCTCTAAACAAAAAACAAATTGTTATTGTATAAAATTTTTTAAAAAAAACATGTCAAGTTCTTTTAAATAAAAAATATTCAGAATAAGTTAACAAATAAACATATATCTCAAACAAAAACGACTTATTTATATTTTATTTTTAAAAAAATATGATAATAAATTAATAAGCCATCATATTAAATGAGGGTCTAATTTTGTAAATGACCCAACGTACTAAAATTTCTAGAGTCGCCACTGGTTGACACAAACTCTAATATGAGTTGACACCAAGCTTCAAGCTGGAGAACTGTAGAAATGAAAAGGTCAACATCAGATGTTCTATGAGTCGACACAAAGGTGTAGGTGATGAAAGTCCAAAAGTTTAGTCGACACCTTATGAAGAATGAGTCGATACTTGTGTTTGAGAACCAAGGCCAAGACCAACCTGTATCGATACCAAGAAGCTTTGCGTCGACACCTGCGACGAATTTCAAAAATGGCGTTGGTTCAAATAGTAACTTTTCAGAACATTAATTGGCTCTACCAATCACCAATGATCATTTACTTCAGTGGGCTATAAAATGAGCACATTTTCGAGTTTTGAACTTCTGGATTACTGTTCTATTGAAGGTATTGAAAGCCAAAAATCTTATCTTGATCATTAAAGGCTCATTTACTCCTCCAGCCCTAATTCTCTCACTCTCTTGCTCATTTATTATCAAATCATTGTAAGGAGTGATTGTGTGCGAATCTCTCATTCTATTTCATTTATTGTAAAAGGTGTGTCACCATTGTAATCCTTTAAGAGAGTGTTAAACTTCTTAAAGAAGAGCTGAAGAGTGTTTAGAAAAATAAGGTTGTTTGTTAAACACCTTCAAGGCTGTAAAAGCTTTTGAATGCGCCTGTTAAGTATTCGTTCATAGTGTAAATTCTCAAGAGGAGTCTTAAGTAGTGGATGTAGGCTTGAAAAAAATTGAACCACTATAAAATATTGCTATCTAGCTCAAATTTCTCTCTTACTTATTTAATTTTACTGCTGGATTTATACTCTTACTTATTGCCATATTTGTTTTGTGAAATTAAAAAGGATTTTCAGAAGGTTTTTAAAATAGTTATTATTATTTTAAAACCAAATTCACCCCCTCTTGGGTTACGTAGGATTAACACAAAGGTTACCACAGAATGGCTAGAGCTTATTACCCGAATCCTAGATACGTTGCAGATCGTTGAGGATGACTTGAAAGTGGCATTTGCTGCTTTTCAACTTAGAAGGGACACCCACAAATGGTGGAAGTTTGCTAGGACTACGGTTAAGGGCACGTGGGCAGCTTTTACTAGAGTGTACCTTGAGAAGTATTTTCCAAAATCCTCGAGAGATGTCTATAGAGAGGAATTCTTATTCCTTAACCACGGAAGATTGTCAGGGATCCAGTATGAGACCAAGTTTACAAGTTTATCGCGCTTTGTATAGGAACTGTTGGCAACTAACGAGTGACGAGCTAAATGGTTTAAGTAGGGCCTTAGGCCCACTATTATAGATAAAGTGACAGCTCTAAGGATATGTGTGTTCACGGAGTTGGTGGAATCGGCCATTACTATTGAGAATACGTTATCAGAAACCTGTAAGGCATGGGAAGTGAAAACCCAACAAGGAAGGGTGAATGCTCAATCTGATGGGCACCATGCAAAGAGGCAGAGGCAGCATGGTCCTAGTTCTTTTCAATCGGGATCCATTCAACAGTCGCGTTTAGCACCCGCACCTTCTGTAGTATCTTTGGGTCAATCTGAGCATAGGGAGATTATTTTCTTCACATGTAGATAGCCGGGTCATCGTACAACTGATTGCTCGCAGAGTGGACAGCCTCGCCGGGGAGAAGGGTCATTACTTGCTTTCAGTGTGTACAGACGGGACATATACGTCCATATTTCCCTTAGAGAGGGACTATTCAGATCGTGATAGGGTCATAGTCAGTTCAACCCACTCAGGGGTGTCAGGGTTACAGATAGTCGCAGCCACCACGAGCTGTCTAGGCATCTAGAGCCACAAAGAGGGTTGCATTAGTGCAATATGTGCAACAACCTAGAGTACATGGGTATGGTGGTCAGAACAGAGGGACTGAAGGCCCGAGCTTATACACTTTTTGAACTGAGTTCTTCAAAGGCATCCGTAGTGCCAAATGCTACTGCCAGCATGTTTGTCATCTAAGGTACTTTCCTAGTGTACAACCCCGGGGCCCGTCTTCTCATCGACATAGGAGCATCTCACTCGTTCATCTCGTCTTCATGTGTATCGATGTTGAGTTTAGGGGTAGACTCATTGGGTAGCACCTTATGTGTAGAAACTTTAGTGGGTAGGAGTGTGATGCCCCGTCCTCCGGGCACATTGGGACATGCAACTTTAGTGGGAAAAACGATAACCAAAACGAGATCAAAACCTTTGAAAAACGCATTTTCGAGGGTTTAACGCATACAAAAGAATAGACCAAACTTCTAAAACAAAACAAATAATTTTGAAAATTTGCTCAGACCGATCGATCGATCTCAAGACCAATCGAGCGGTCTTTGCCTGCTCTTGTGCCCCCCCCGGCCTGCAAAACAATCGAGAGGTGTAATTCACTATTCGATAGACTGATCGATCGGTCCATCAAGCTGTCTGACTCTGAACCAAGTTTTCAACACTCTAACTGGTTTCATGCATTTGAATAGCCTCAAGGAAAAAATAAAACAACTTAAAATATGGTAAAACATGGTTCAAAATCTCCCTCAAGGCCCAAGATTTGATATCAAAACCGAATATACATCAAATAACTTGAAACGAAATATAAACTATCCCAAGATCCTTCTAATTCCCATGCATACAAGCATACATTGAAACCTTAGCCTTAAGGCTTTACAACCAATATGTTTTTAAGTACAAAGCATAAACTTATCGATTTCATATTTCGACATTCCATTACATCGATACAAATTGAGAAGAAGCAAAAAAACTTAAAGTTTTCTACCCAAAACCACCACCGGGGCTTCACAACATTAAGCCACATGATCTTGGCCACCTGAAAATATTTGAATCCAACAACGTGAGTTGAAACCTAAAAAGAATAGACTAGCATGAATTAAAAGCGTAACATGCAATTACCGCTTATATTAACAGCTCAACTACACAAGTTTTAAAATAGTTTTTCCTTTCTCAAATCACAAGTGTCCAAATAATCCAACAACCTTTCACAATTCGAAAACAACACTAAAATCATCTAGTTTTCCAACAAGGTTACCATAACCACCAATGATTTACTATGTACTGACATTGTCGTACCGGGGGACAAAAGTAACAACTATAAACTCTCAACTATTGACTTAGGTCTGGGGCATCCAATGGCCCGCTAGGTAAGGACGAGTTCTGTACGTTGCTACAACAACAAATGCCTTCCATTAGGCAACCACTTCATTTACGGGAATTAACCCAAATGAACAAAACACCTATTTGCTCAAGTTTTTAAATTTTCACCGACGAGCAATTAAGATCCAAATTCACCACATTGTTATGGTACATTTATAAAATCATTTAAAGACAGCATATTCACCAAATCAAAGTTAGGCACACAGTTACGCCATCCGAATATCATGGAGGCAAGCCAACATTTTCACAATGCTATCATTAATCCAACCAAAATATTAAAATTGATGCTCAACTCCTTGGGTTAACTCTAAACACCAAAAATTCATGTTTTTGTGACATTTTCATAAATTCTTCCAGTTTTTAAAGCTCATACATTTGAAAATCATATGCACAGCATCCACCAACTTTGTAATAAACCTCAACATCATAAACCATGCTTTTTATCCACCAAACAAGGCTTAAACATGAAAACCTATCATCTCATGGCATTTTAAAGCAATAAAAAGTGTGTAATCACACATAACACCCCTTTAAAGCATGATAATCTAGAATCCTATTGTATTAAGTTAAAAACTCGACGCTTTAACTCCCTATGAAAAACTAACGTCGTCGAAACGCGATTCCACCCAGATGAATGTGAAGCCCTCGACAAGTAGAGAATCATTTTACTGTCACAACGCCAAAAATTACACCCGGAGTAAGGAAAACTGTAGAGAGAAAGCTAAGGTTTCACTTTACTCCAAGAGAGAGAGAGAGAGAGAGAGAGAGAGAAACTTGTGTAGGAAGCTTGGGACCAAGTGCAAATGCAATGGTCTATCCTGCGTATAACAATCCCCGATAGACCGCTCGATCAGTCTAGGGACCAATCAAGCGGTCATGCCTAAAAAATTCTAACTTTTGCACAACAACGCCCACGGTTTCGGGATTAATTCTATCATGCATTTCTAAGTTACAACATGCATACATCACATAGAAATAAACCATTGTATAACAACCATATGCAATTTATAACATACCGAATGTAACTTACAAAAATAAAAGAGAACCGAGCCTTACAACCTTCTCCCTTAAGGAATTTTGCTCCTGAAATTCGCTACACGATTAAGACGAAAACAACTCTGGATACTTAGCACGAACCTCATACTCAAGCTCCTACGTGGCCTCCTCAACATTGTAATAAAGCCATAGAACCTTAACGTAAGCAATGGTTCTCCCACGCAACACCTGTTTCTTCGTATCAAGAATCTTCACGGGCCATTCCTCATAAGAGATATCGTCATCAACTCGCAACTCAGCCTAATCCAACACATGTGATGGGTCTGACTCATACTTTTGAAGTATCAAAATGTGGAGCACGTTGTCCACAGATGAAAATTGAGGAGGCATGGCTAAACGGTACGCTACCTTTCCCATCCTCTCAAGGATCTCAAAGGGTTCAATGAAGCGCGAAGATAACTTTTTACTACCACCAAACCTCATCAAATCTCGGCGTAGCGAGACCCTTAAGAACACGTGGTGCCCCCACCTCAAACTCCAAGGGTCTCCTTCTTCGGTCTACATAACTTTTTGATGGCTTTGGGCCGTCACAAACGTTGATGAGCCGCGGCAACCTTCTCTGTCGTTTCACGTACCAAGTTGGGTCCCAACATGGTTGCTTCTACCACATCGATCCAACACACATGATGTTGGAGGCAAGACTGTCAAGATCTTTATTTTCGAAAACGATTAACGAAAAAAAATTAACTGGACGGGCAATCTCCAAAACGGGCTCCAGATAAAAATTTTGATGATGAACGATCAAAATAAAACCCGTGCACCCAAAGTTAGTTTAGATAAATACCTTTTTACCGGTTGAATCTTCAACTATGATTTGAATATGAGTTGAAGCTCCTGTCAAATCTTCTACTGTATTTCCTTATGCTATTTTCGGATATAGTGTGGGCTATAATCCTCCAAAAACTTATACTGGCAGAACCAGAACAATTTTAGTCTTAGAAGACGAGTTATGAAACTGATTAAGTCTACCCGCATATATATAGGGATATAGTAAGGACCTAGAGAGTAATTATGAGTAAGACTTTTAGTGGAACACAAACACGTAACAGCGGTATCTGCAATTATGAAAAATCAGCAGCAGTTTATGCAATTTTTATAAAATACTGAATTACAGTTCACACCACTAAAAAACTGTAATTGCACTCTGTCTCATAATCTCAAGACCATATAGTATTGAGTTCCTGTTATTAAATGCTTACCATTTCTCCCCACGTTAAGATTCTTGATACCCACCAATTAAATTTAATTACTGACAATTTAATTTAATCGGTATCTTGATATTCTTTAAGCCCTTCTGCTTAATTTATTTGACCGTCGGATAATTAAATCCACCTGTAGGGTTTGGCCCGGTCAAAACTTATAAGTTTTCTTAAGGAGTTATCGTCAATCTCGATCTTTTGGGACGTGAATTCCGTCAATAATTAATAATCGCCATATAAATAATACCGCTATCCAACTCACCGGAAATATAGACACATATAAGATCGCGTCCTCTAATGAATCAAAACAACGAATATTAAATATACGCAAATCAATAATTATTTCAGGATTAAGAGGATAAATACTATTCATAAAAATCTTGGGGTGCGAATTAATTTATATAGTTAGTATAAAATTAATTACCCAAAATGTCATGTTCAATATACACAAAGTGTACTAGCACATAGAGTCGAAACAATAGACGACGCTAGTATTTGTTCTTCGTAATCAAGACAGGATTACTAAAATTCTGTGCCATAGTCGTACCAATAGTATGTCCATTTCTATTTAAATTGTGAACATAAAACTTATATTCTGCAAGACCTTAAAATCTGATTTTTGTGTGCAAGCCATACTCTACACACCAGATTAAATATTATATAAAATATCGGACATCTATGCATAATATTAAAGAAATGATACACATACATTACTCATAAAGATTCTCATAAAATAAAAAATTAATTTTATTAAAATAAAATTAAATACTAAAAATATAGTTTTTAGTATACCAACCCAACAATCTCCCACTTATACTCAAAATCATACTGCCATACATCTAACTCCCATGCCCTCTACATGACAATCAAAAGTTTTAGCCGGTAAGCTATTTGTAAAGGATATGCAAGTTTGTCTCCTGATATAAGCTCTATGTCTGACTGAAAATTTGAGTCTATGTACCCCAAAGGTACTAGACTGTCTGCTTGCTAAACCAACATATAATCCTTAACCATTTTTAAGTACTTGATTATATTCTTTACCGTAATTCAATATTTCTGCCCTAGTTAGACTGATATCTACTATCCATGCCAATGGCAAAGCAAATGTCGGGTCTAGTGCAAAACATAGCATACATGAGGTTTCTTACTGTCGAAGCATAAGGAACCGCTTTCATCTTCTCTATCTCATCAAGTGTCTTAGGACACTGATCCTTAGATAGAGTGATTCTATGCCTAAAAGGAAAAAATTCTTTCTTGAAATTCTGCATGCTGAAACGAGCAAGGATATCATCGATATACTTTGCTTGTGATAAACCCAACATCCTTTGTTTCTGATCTCGCACAAGCTTGATCCAAAAAATGTGACTAGCTTCTCTCAAGTCCTTCATATCAAACTGCCCAGATAACTATACTTTAACCGTAGATAATGCTCCCATATCATTTTCGATGAGCAAGCTATCATCTACATAAAGTATTAGGAAGATCACCACGGTTCTGTCACGCTTCTTGTACACACATGACTCATTTAGACTTTGATCAAAACCATAAGACTTAATGGCTTGATCAAACCGAGTGTTCCAAGACCTCGATGCCTACTTAAGTCCATAAATGGATCTTTTAAGCTTACACAACATGTGTTCCTAGACCTTTGCAATGAATCCGTCTAGTTGTATCATATAGATACACTCGTCAAGACTTCATTAAGGAAAGCTGTCTTGACGTTCATTTGTCAGATTTTGTAATCATAATGAGAGGTAATGGATAAGAGAATTCGGATAGACTTAAGCATGGCTACCGGTGAAAAGATTTTCTCATAATCGATCCATTCTTTTTGAGTGAACCATTTAGCAACAAGCCTAACTTTGAAGGTTTTGACCTTCCCGTATACTCATCTCTTCCTCTTGTAGATCCACTTGCATCCAATGAATTTTATCCATTCGGGTGGTTCTACAAGTTTCCATACCTAATTACAATATATAGATTTTATCTTTGAATTCATAGCCCTTTGCCAAAGATGTGCATCTTTATCTTAAAGTGCTTCATTGTAGTTATAGGACTTGGTATCTAGTTCTGTTAGAATTCTGTCAAAAGATTCTTTCAATAACATATACCGGTCAGGTTGATGAATAATCCTCCCACTACGACGAGGCAGTACCTGTGTCTGTGTACTAGCAGTAACACGCCGTGCAGAATCAGAACCCTGTGCATCAGCACCCTATTCTTGATTTGCACCTGTCCCGATAATCTTTCCACTACGACGAGGAAATTAGATATCAGTGACTTAGTCTTTCGTTATACTGGTATTTTCTCTTAGTTCTTCCAGAACAATATTACTTTTGGGTCTGTGATCCATAATATAATCCTCTTCCAAGAATAGGGCATTGGTGCTAACAATGACCTTATGATCCTTAGAATTATAAAACAGACCACCTTTCGTTCTCTTGGGATACCCTATAAAAAAATAAACTTTTGTCATCGGTTCCAACTTACCCGTGTTCTCTTTCAACACATGTGTTGGACACCCCAAAATTCAAATGTGTTTCAGACTAGGCTTACACCCAGTCCACAATTCTGTGTGAGTAGAAGGTACTGATTTAGAATGTATCAAGTTCAGAATGTAAGCCACTGTCTCTAAAATGATTCCCCAAAACGAATCGGGTAAACCTGAATAACTCATCATGGACCTTACCATTTCTATAAAGGTCTTATTTATTCTTTATGTTACACTATTCTACTGCGAAGTGCCAGGTGCAGTCAACTGGAATGTAATTCCCTCTGATGATAAAGTAGTTCTTAAACTCTCTAAAGAGGTATTCTCCACCACGGTCGGATCGTAGTGATTTGATACTTTTACCCAGACGCTTCTCTGGCTCCACCTTGAATTCTTTGAATTTCTCAATGCATTCAGATATACGGTGCGTCATGTAAATGTATCCATACCATGAGTAGTCATCAACGAAACTGACGAAGTACTTAAAGCCATCTCTAGCCCAGATTGTCATAGGACCACATATATCATAATGAACCAGCTCCAACCGTTCTTTAACTCTATAGCCTTTTGCCGAAAAGGGCCTCTTGATCATACCCTCTAAGTAAGATTCACAAACTGGAAGTGCATCCACTTTCAATGAACTCAAAAGTCTATTTACTACAAATCTGTTTATCCTTTTTAGATTAATATGACCCAAATGTAAGTGCCAATGAAATATTTAGTTCATTAAAGAAGAAAACTTTCTCTTATATAGTAATATAGATGTATTATTCGTTTCAGTCAGTTGCAGTGTATGAGAGATTTAAGTAATAATATAAAGATCATCCACCAATGTACCAGAACAGATAACTCGTTTATTATCCTTAATAACCACAGAGTTATTAAAATAAACCAAATATCCATCTTTAGCTAATCCAGAAATGAAAACTAAGTTCCTTCAAATGGCAGGTATATAAAGATAATCTCTCAATATTAAAACTCAATCTTTACCAAAACTGAGAATGACATCTCCTACTGCAACTGCTGTTACCTTTGTATTATTGCCCATATGCAGGTAAATCTCTCAATCACTAAGTTGTCGGGTTTCTTAGAACCCCTACAATGAAGTACATACATGATTAGTGCCTTCCGTATCTACACACCAGGTATCCGTAGATAACACCGCTAAACATGTTTTCACAACCAGTGAACAGAAATTACTCTATTTGTTCTGTCTTTTGAGAAATACTGAATATAACTTTTTCTAGTGCCAGATCTGGCTACAGTGAAATATCTGCCTTTCAGCTTTTTCACACCAGCTGGTGGCCCACTACCCTAGAAACTGTCTCCCTATTTTTGAAATTTTTTCTTCTTCATGCCTTTTGGCTAAGAGGAAGAACCTTTTTCAGAAATAAACACATTTTCTGGTATTAAAGGAATACCATTTGTAGTTAAAGTTATATCCAAGTTATATTTCCAGTCAACAAAATTTAGTCTCGTTAGTTTGTTCCCTTTGAGTATTAAAGCGAGTGGGTTGAAAATTATTTTAATCTTGAGAATCACATAATAAAAAGCAGTCGTTAATTATGATCAGTAAAATTTTAAATTTATTTTAATTTGGTTCCCTCTACAATTTTAAAATTAATTCGCCAGCAGCCTGGCAATCTGAGAATAGCATGCCTCGATGGGAGGACGTCTACTATCCTTCATAAGACTAGACAGGCCAATTCTTTTTAATTTTACTATCTGGGCAACTGACCCTGCGAAGTAAAATTAAATAGCTGACATAGTTTCGGTCCAGTATATAATAGTAGTGACTTAGATGAAGAGGATACTATTATATACAGTTAAGTGTTAACTATCATCTAATCCCAAATTAATCACTTTGCAATGAGTCCTTCAGATGGAGAAGTGATTTGCACTAATAATTATCTAGAATTATCCATAAAAGAAGTTTGTACTAGCGATACCGTAATTAGTCTGTTCGTTGGAGAATAAGCCCTTACTGCCGACACGCAGGGTTTAATTGTATCGCCTACAAACTGGTGATGGAGACCGCAGAATTTATCTGTGAATAAATTCTCTCTCCCACTTAGATTTTTAAAATATTTTTTAGGGTTATAAAAATTCGTTTA
>JAOTRH010198001.1:0-11355 GCA_034768845.1 Heliamphora exappendiculata | reverse complement strand
TTAGCCATGTAATCAGCCCCGCGATGGTTATATAATGAGAAGAAATCCTCACTTTGAGGTATCGAATAAAATTGAGACAAGTCTCGGAATGTGTTTTCCTATTATATTTGTTATTGTGCACTCTATGTGTTGATGCACCTATTCAGTTTGTTTGCCTATCCACGTGGGAGATATGGTCGCACGTGAGGGAAGTGTTAGATAGTTTGATATACATTATTGGGCCATTTTCTAACGACTTAAGCTTTTAGGACAATGAGTTACTTAACATCATAAGACTTGAACTCAAGATCTCGTAGAACTAGAGTTTTGATACCATATTAAGTCACTAATTATCCTAAAAATTCAAGTTGTTAAGAAATGGGCTCAACAGTATATATCAAGCTATTCAACAAAACACAGCCTTACTACCATTATATTTCTTTGAGAACAAGTGTATAGAATCTTGGAGCTACATACCTTAGTTGAATGATCTGGGGGTGGGAGCTAGGGTGGATCAATAACATATAGAAAGATTAAGGTTGGGAGCTCCAAGGGCAGCATTTATGCATTTATATGTGCATACATTGTAAATGACCTTCCAAGGTCAATAGATCACCAATCCTTACAGTTTATATCTCATCCTCCCTCAAGCTACAACTCCAAGGTCACTGCATTATTTTTTCTTTCTTGGTTGCTTTTCTTTGTCTCTTTGAAATTCATATGCTTCGGATGTTCCATCCCAGTTGAGAATGCAGTTCTTTCTAGGTGGGAATGTGGTTTTAACATGATTCTTGGTCTAAACAGTGGAATCATGGTTATATGGTAGACTCCTCACCCTAAGTTGGCAATCCCTTCGACTTAGTTGCATACTAAGAAATCACTTAGCTCAAGTGATATTATACAAACGTGTTAGGCATTCATTTTGATAGCTCATGCACATTTGTCACTTTGCAAATATGCTATATCTTCAAGCATATTAGGCAAACAGCCTGCAGCCATTTAAGCTAGTGATTGGTTGGTTCCTTGATAATTATATTAGTTTTTTTGCTAAGTGATAATTAGATTTGTTGTTTGACTTGGGAGATACCTGAAATAGTTTTTTACTTTACTGTCAAGTAGGACTGAAGCCATGGAAGTAGATGAGCCTCCCGCAGCTCAAACTACTGTCAATGTATCTCCCGAAAGGTTTGTGATTTGAAACTTGAGCACCATTGTATTGTTTATTCTCAATTACTCACTGTTCCTTGAATTGCATGTTGCCTTGCAGAATAGAAACATTTAATACTTTATTCGGACAGCATGCTCGGGAACATCACTTGGATCGCATATCTATTAAAGACATTGAAACTGCTGTCAACAGCAAGGCACCTGTAGCTTATTCGAGGGCGGAGATAATGTTCCTGTTAGAGGTAACCTCATTTTGCCTAGGATTTTTGGTGAATTGGCTGATGGAGTATTAAATCTTAAAATGCGTAACTAGCATCTACTCAAGAGTTTGATTTGAGGTCAATTGGATGATGGAGTATTAAACCCTAAAATGCATAACTAGCATCTAGTTATGAGTTTAGTCTTGGGTGTGGTGCTTGATTTTGAAGGTCTCAGTTCCAACTCTTCTACCTTAATAGATTAACTGATGACAGAAAGTTTGTGATGTTTGTGCAGAAACTAGGGGATAGTAAAATCATGATACACGAGGATACAGTGTATATCCTGTGAAGAAATTCAAGTGAAACATTCCCATTCAGTGTTCAATGGTAATTTTTAGCACCATCAATTTTCTCGACTCATTGCAAAAATCATCTCTGGGTTTTCTACTAGTTATATGATTAACTTTTTTAATAATTGTTTATCTACCTATCATACTCAATCTTAGAGTCCTGTGTGCTATAATCTTCTGAAAGATTCTAGTTCTCCACTTGCTTGTATTAGATTGATAGGAATCAATGAATTTCAGGTAGTGTATTTATCCCAAAGCAGCATGGTGGCAGCCTCGTTTGATTGTGGCAAGACACTTCAATTTTGCTGTCCCCAGCACTTCTGCTTGGAGATTTGTGTAAACTCAAAAATATTGGAACTCAAAGTTTTGTTCTAGTGCAGCTAATCAACTTTCATAACACCAGGTCTTGGTTGGGAGTTGGCCTTTTGGATAACATATTGGTTAAACATTGTGGATTGTTGTTTTCCAAGGACTAGCTGACATTGGTCATTGATTGTAGTTGGCAAAACTAATCTGATAACCGAACTTGGATGGAATGTAATGCTTTGTTTTTTTTGTCTTTGCATCAATGGTCTCTCTCTGTTTATATGTATGCTGGTGATTTTGTCAGTTGAAATTTGCCAGACCGATATTGAGCAGATGCTTAAATCCCTTGAAAATCTTCACTTCCATTTGGTAGGGAAGTAAGGATTGTAATTCTTAGTCTTTCTAATTCCAAGGCTTTCCTTTAGTACTCTTACCATACTTGATTAAGGCTATTCAATTGAATAGGATACGAAGGGAAAATAATAATTGAAACTTGTATTTTGGTAAAATAAAAATATAGATATAATTATTTTATGTATGACTTTTTTGTTTTGGTTAGAATAGAATAAAAAAAGTGTGTATTTTGCAGCACGCCATAGTAACAAGTCTCCCATTTCTTACTCTTGCTTCAACTGCTTCAGTTCCTCACCTGTCTTGACCTCAAAGTACGTACTTAGTTGTTCCCATTCCATCTCTTCAAATTTACCCCATGCAAACAAGGTCAAAATCTGGCATTTCCAAACCCAAAGTTTGCGTACTTTCATCAACCACTAATACCGGCACTGAACCTACCACTTATTCTGCAGCTGCCAAAGATCTTCTCTGGTGTGCAGCTATGTCTGATGAATTCCAAGCTCTCCACAGACAAGGGATTTGCTCTTTTGGTTCCAACTCCTAATACAAACATTGTGGATTGTACATGGGTCTATTGGTTAAAATATAACTTCTATGGGAGCATTGCTCGTTACGAGGCTCGTCTTGTAGCAAAATCATACCATCAGGAGGCCAGTATTGATTATGCTGAAACTTTTAGCCATGCTGTTAAATCAACAGCAGTGAGATTGGTTCTTTTTCTGGCTTCGCAATTTAATTGGTACTTAACACAATTAGATGTAAATAATGCTTTTTTACACGGATTCGGCAAGGACGATGTTTACATAACCCAACCACCTGGTTTTGTGGATCCTTCTCATTCTCATCATGTCTGCAAGCTTAATATATCATTCTATAGTTTAAAACCAGCTCCGAGAGCCTGGTTTGAGGGATTTACATCTTATCTTTGCACAATTGGGTTCACTGCCTCATTGCAGACGACTCCTTGTTTTCCTATACGCACGGTTCCTCTCTACTTCTTCTCTTGCTCTATGTTAACGATATCAATTGGTTTGATCTCAAAGATTTTGGGCAACTTCATTACTTTCTTGGTTTGAAACATATCAATATCAACGAAAAAATAATAATATTATATTTACTATTTTTACCTATTATTTTTTCTTTTAACATTTAATGTGGCACATCTCACTTTTTAGTGCAGTGAATTTCACATGAGTTTTATTAATGTTTTCTAATAAAAGGGTAATTGATTTTTCCCTTTCTAACCATCTCCACTATTTTTTTTTATTAATGTGAATTCGCAATATTATTATTCTTTCACCTTTGAGGAAGTAAATAAATAAAATGATAAATATAAATTTTAAGGATAAAAAATATCAAACCTAATCAAACACCTTTATAGTCATCATGAGATAGGAATGGTATGACAACGCATAAAATCTACTCTTACACTCCACCTAACCATCATGGGTTAAGAAGTGATGGGACAAGACACGATCTCTCTCTCTCTCTCTCTCTCTATGTGTGTGTGTGCGCACGCGTGCGCGCGTACACGGTCTCATCTCTAACAAATATATAAATTTATTTTTTTATTTTTTTTATATAATTTATCTGAAGTTCCGTTAGACTTTGGTATCGGAAGGCTTCTCGTTGACTACCAATCGAAAGACTTATTTTGTAGGTATTCAGCAAGAAGAACGCGTTGGGGTTTCATCTTCTTGATCTTCGTCAGGCTCTCATTTTCAATATTGCTTAGTGAGTATAAATATTTTATGCTCAATTAGAGATATACATGAATAAAAATAGAAGTACAAAAAACACTAAGAAAAAATAATAAGTATAGTATTATTGAGCAAAACATATAAAGTCAAGAGATTCCTAAAAATTGAGAAGAGAGAGAAATAAGAAAATGAAATTCATATTTTTGATACAAAAAATACATAAAATCAACAGTGGTCTCTTTTGATTTTTGGCTTAGAGTTGATTAATTCCTTTTAGCTTAAAATCATAAAAAAGTAAAAAAATTATTTGACAATGCAAACTTATTGTCTTTTGGCTTAAATGGTTTTTAGTCATGTAACTTCTCGAGAAAAAGTTTCAATGCTCACCCTATTTTTTGGATGTATGGTACGTACTTATGAAACTTTGTAATTACAACTATGAATATTTGTAATTAAAGTTATGAAATATATGAAATATTAAGTAAAACATCATGAGTTATATATGAATTGCTTGATTTGTAGTTCTGAATTCTTATAGTTAAATTTATGAAGTTTTGTGGTTATTAATTTAAAAATTCGTATAGTTTTCTAGTTATAAATTAATATAGGAAGATTTATAAAGTTCATATCATACACCTCAAAAATAAGTATGCAATAAGGTTGAACCCTAACCTTAATTTTTACTTATTAATTAAATACCTTTATAAAATTTTCAAAAACATCATAATTTTTTTATTATACGTATTTATGATTTATTGCCTTACTAGTGAATTGTATGTATTTAAAGATATTATTGAACATAATTTAATAGTGATGCATGAATGGTGCAGTAGCAACAATAGTGCACAAATAGAGTATAAAGAGAGAAAATGAGTTTGTCATACAGAGAGAAATTTATAATAGAGATGTGTTTATTCAAGGGGAAATAGTTTAAAATATATTTATGTGATTATGAGATGAAAAATTTGAATCGCCAGAAAAAAAAAAGAGATCAACGGAATTTAAGAATAGTAAAATTAATCGTATCTCAATTTTTTTTTATGGAGATTGGATTGTTATCAACAAAAGACGATTTCAAAATAAAGAGTTTTTAATTATATGAAGATAGACAACATGTTTTTAAGAAAGAATTTTTAGGATTCAAATTTGAATTAATTTCAATTATGTTTTTTTTAAAAATGTGTTAGAGAGAAGAGAATATATTTCCAAAATAGGAGTTATTTTATTATATAAATTATTTATTTAATTTGATGTCATTTTAAACCAAATATATTTTTAATACTTAAATTATTTTAAAATAATACTAATCAAACTTCCTGCTTATTTAACTTAAAACTACCTATTATTAAACCAGGCCTAAATGGTTGGCGTCATTTCTGTAATTGATTATAGGTGGTGTTTGGCTAAGTTAGTTAAAATAATTTTTACATTTTTATCACTAATTTTAATAATAATTTATTAATAATTTATAAAAAAACATACAATTTATGTTACAAGATATAAATACTTTTTTTTCATAAATAATTAATTTTAATTCCAAACTAATATAATTTTTAAATGCTTACAATCTATCATATATAAACTATTAGTTTTAATCCCATCAAATATCATGTGTTTTATCATTAGTTATTTTTTATTTTTGTCATGTTTAGAATGTTTAAAAAGTTTAGTTTTTAAAATGTTTAGTTTTTTTTTTTTAAAAAAATAAAAATAAAAAAATTTAGGTATTTAGAATAATTTTTTATAGTAATTTTTTTATTTTTTATTTTTTATTAAAATTTCTAATATATTTTTATTTTTTTGCTATTAAATTGTATTCAAGATATTGACATAATTTTTTATTTTATTTTTGTGATGAGATTTAAGTTTTTAATCGAGGGTATTACAATAATTTTATTTAAAAAATTAAAATATTTAGAATTTGTATAATTTTTTTTTTGATTAAAAAATAAAAAAAATAATTTAATTTTTTTTTTGAAAAACCATCTATTTTTGGCCAAGTGGCACCAGCGTAGCATCTTGCTAAGAAAGAGGCGATTTTTTTGTGGCTGGTAGTATAACCTGCTATGGCCAGTGCTGTGTTCCTCAGAACCTCTCTCTTTCACCACCTCTCTTACCCCACCAATCCCTTCTCTCTCACTCCCATTCCCATCAAATTCCACACTTTCCACCTCAAAGCATCAATGGTGAATCTATCTCTTCCCTTTTTCTTGAAAATTTCTTCTTCTTTTTCTTCTACCCAATCAACGATTTCAATGGCTGTGTATATCTGCGTTTCTTCGTTTGTTTTTAGATGGAGGGAAGTGAAATTACAGAGGAAGAGAAATCGAGCGTCACCGAAAAGAAGAAAATCTTTGTCGCCGGCGCCACGGGAAACACAGGGAAGAGGATCGTCCAGCAGCTTCTGGCCAAGGGTTTTGCTGTCAAGGCTGGCGTTCGCGACATCGACAAGGCGAAAACAAGCTTTTCCGGTGGAAACCCTGATCTTCAAATTGTGAGTATTTATTTAGGGTTGTTTGTTAATTGGCATTTCGAATTTGAGTTCTCAATTAGGTTTCAACTGATTGTTGTAATTTTTGTTTCGTGCTGTAATCTGAAGCAAACAAAACCGTTGATAAAACCCAAAAATTATCGAGGTGTAATTCCTGTTAAGTTTTGTAGAGCTTGACAAGTACTGTAGTTACACGATTGCAAATCTAACTCTGCAGTGAGCTGCAGAGGGTTGGAGGGGGCACCACCTCCTTGACCAAAGGTGGGCCAAATTGTTTTTAAGGTCATGTTTGATTGATCGAATTAATAATGAAGATATATATAATCATATTTGATAAGTAATTCCATGCGACTAGTAATTAATGGATTATTAATACTATATTCTCTTAAGTATTATGTATCTCACATTTTGTGGGATTATTTATCCAATGAACGAATAATCTTTCCACCAATTGTTAAATTTAAACAAGAAAAATATAATTCCATGAGATATATAATCTACTTTTATGTCTAATTCGGTCAATTAAACATGCCTTAAGAGTACTTTTGGTATTTCCACATATTTATTCAATAGCTATGAATATTGTAGCGGAAGGCAATTTCAACGAAACTTCTTATTTCTTGTCATAATGAAACACTGCAACAGTTGTGGATGTAGTCATAGTTGGGTGAATCACTGCATTTGTCTCTCATAAATCCTGCGTAAGATTTGCTATAATCCTAACAATTCCCCATAATGTTGAACAAATACAAAATTCAAAATAATGTACCTTGTTATTTCAATGAGATGTGGTACCTGAGGCCAAGAGAGTCAAAACTGTCATTTTGAGATGCTAGATTTCATACTCAATTACCGGATTATGGTACCTTTACGATATTTTTGTACCACATTTTGTTTACCACGAGATGTGGCATGCCCACAATCATTGGATGTCTGTGGAGTGGAGTCCTCGTGGGACTTGTCACACCGAGGTTTGAGGCTGTGCCTGAATAAAAAAATAGTGGCACATAAAGTGATTCTTGGAAATTGGAAGCTTTTCATTTTTGGGATGGGAAATTAATGCTGACAGTGTCAATACAATTTAACTAAGACCACCTTGCTCATAGTCCAGTGGCGCCACATCTCCGAGGACAGCAAACTATACTTATGTTGTGCCTAATTTCTTAGAAACAAGAATACATTTTGTGCAAAAGTTTAAAACTATAGCCGATCATTTTGTTTAACTTTTTATATAGTCGAGTTAATAGTAGCCTCTAGGTCAAGAATGGATACCATCCAATATTTTACACACAAAGGTGAAATTCCAATTTATTCCGAATTCTTTGTCAAGTGAAATATCGAGCATTGAATTTTATAATCAGGAATCACAGTCTTATAGTATTTGTCAGTAGGAAACATAAGATGGAATGCTGGATACTTGGAAATAGATTTTTTATTAGTTGTAAATCTTTATCTTGGCCAAGTAAGACCTCCCTCATTCTCTCTCTAGAAATAGAACAGTTTGGGATCTTTTTGGCATCTAAACATAAAAGATAGGTAAGCCCACGTTACAACTTTTTAATTATATAATAAGTTCTCTTTGGTTTTGCTTTTCTGCTGGTAATGACATGGTGACTTAGGAGGCACTTCTCTAGATATCTAACCCAAGAGGTGAGAAAGCCCTACAATTGACATATTTGAAAAAAAAAAACAAATAAAAACTATGACTTATGAGGCAAACAGAAAACTTTGCAATATAATTGGCTATTAGTTAGTTAAATAATTGAATGCTGTGAGTATCGGTAAATCCCAACTATGATGGTGTGCAGGTGGAGATAATATATGATCTGCAAAATTTGCTGACCTCCAAATTTTGTTGGAATAATGGGCTCACACCATGGTTCTAAATCGCGATATCAGTATTCGGTGATACAACTATGTATAAGTCAATATCGGATAATATCGGCTGATACGTTGATAAAAATCTATATTGGACATCCAAAATTCCGATATGCCTTAGCCGGTACAATACGTAACGGCTGATATTTAAAAACTTGGCTCACACGTGATGTTCAAAGTGCACAAATGAATTACCACTTATTCAGAATTTACAGCGATTATAGTGACTTGGACAATCAGTTTGAGGATAAGAAAACTTGGCTCACACATGATGTTCAAAGTGCACAAATGAATTACCACTCATTCAGAATTTACAGCGATTATAGTGACTTGGACAATCAGTTTGAGGATAAGAAAACTTGGCTCACACATGATGTTCAAAGTGCACAAATGAATTACCACTCATTCAGAATTTACAGCGATTATAGTGACTTGGACAATCAGTTTGAGGATAAGAGAGGATTTGAAGAGGGCTTCTCTAATCAGTTTGTGGATGCATATGTTTACAGGTAAATGCAGATGTAACTGAAGGTTCAACAAAGCTAGCTGAAGCTATAGGTGATGATTCGGATGCTGTTATATGTGCGACAGGTTTTCGACCTTCTTGGGATTTACTGGCCCCTTGGAAGGTTTGTTGTGTGTATTGGCGCTCTTAATGTCTTGCCTGATTTTGTTACCATAAAATATTTTCCCTTTACAGCCCATTTAAACTTCAACAACATATTAATTGTTATCCCTCTATTGGGGTTTCTACGGACTTGTACTTTTTTCATCGCCGCCTTTTTTTTTTACTTGTTTAACTTGAAACTCCACACTTCGGGCCACCTCCCCACTAGAGAAATTCAAGTGCTTCCTCAGGTATATTGGTTGATGGCAGGTATGCTGCATCCTTCATCCCCCCCTCTAAATATACGTGAATATATACAATTGTATGCAAAAGATGCATATACAGTTTTGGAACTCAAGGTAGGCAACTTTGCCATCGTCAATTTTCGTTTCTCAAACTGGAATTCTTATTATCAGACAAAATCCAACTCAAGTCTTAAATTTGATGCATCTTCAGAAAAAATGATATTTCATATAAGGTAATAATATGAAGAAAATACAGCAATGGAATTGGATTATTGTATCTCAGACTGAAACCAGGAAGGCTGGAACCTCAAAACCAATACAAAGGCATCCTAGTTGAAAAAAAATGAGTTTTTAGTAGACAACAAGGGAAGATGAAGGGAAAAAAACGAGAGTGAAAAAATGGAGTTCTGGATTTTCTTGACTTGGCATTTCAATTCTAATGATACTCTATAAGTCTCATCTTATGTTGAGGTGAATTGAAAAGAAACCTCAAATTGGCTAGTTTAAAATCATGGGAATGTATTGATTGGAGAAATATGCATCAAGTAATGATCGAAACCCAAATATTTTCCATGTTTTACTGTTACCATTATTTGATAGCAGAATTTGTTGGCACATTTTTTTTTTTAATTTTAACGTGTTTTTTCTGGCACAATTTTGATATACATAGAGGGTGTTTGGTGTAAATGAAATTATGAAATTATATATTTTAGCTAAAAATGTTTGATTATGACTTTAAGCAGAAGTTATAAGTTTTTGTTAAAATTGTAAACTTATTGACGGGTTTGATATGCATAGTGGGTGTTTTATAGTGTTACCACGTAAAATCTTTTGTTGCAGGTCGATAATTTTGGCACAGTAAACCTTGTTGAAGCATGCCGCAAGCTCGGGGTTAATAGATTCATCCT
The DNA here is from genome assembly GCA_034768845.1 of Heliamphora exappendiculata. Lineage (NCBI taxonomy): Eukaryota > Viridiplantae > Streptophyta > Magnoliopsida > Ericales > Sarraceniaceae > Heliamphora > Heliamphora exappendiculata. The sequence continues at coordinate 1,170 of JAOTRH010198001.1, read as the reverse complement.
TGTTAGTTCCATTTTAGTCAATGGGGCTGCAATGGGACAGTTGCTTAACCCTGCTTACATATTTCTCAATGTGTTTGGACTCACATTGATAGCAAAGCTTCAAGCAGAGCAGCATATCAGGAAATCTGGGATTAACTACACAATTATAAGGCCCGGTGGATTAAGAAATGACCCTCCAAAAGGAAATATAGTTGTGGAGGCAGAGGTAAAAGTATTGAAATGAGTTCTTTTGGTTCTTTCTTGAGATGCAGAGTTTATTTGTCCCAAAAATTACATGTTTCTCTATTCCAGTGTTGCATTGAAGACCGTTGGATTATGTCAAAATCTCAAAGTATGGGAATCTCAAGACATGTTCAACGGTTTTCAATGTATTGAAATTGAAGAACATATAATTTTTGGGATATGTGATCTCTTGTCTGTCAAATGCTCTATTGGATTCTAGGATTAGTTTCTCTTCATGTTTCTCTGTCTCTGTCTCTAGGATACACTGTATGAAGGTTCGATATCAAGAGATCAAGTTGCCGAAGTTGCTGTTGAGGCATTGATTCATCCAGATGCTTCTTACAAAGTAGTGGAGATTGTTGCTCGGGCTGAAGCACCCAAACGTTCGTTTCAGGAATTATTTGCTTCTATAAAACAACGGTGATTCAGGTTCAAGTCTCTTTTTTTTTTTGTTGCTAATTAATGGGGATGGGGGCCCTTTGAACCTTGGGTGATAAGTGGGGCAATGGAGCTCATTGCCACTTGAGTTAACCACCACTTTTCAGGTTCAAGTCTTATAATTGCATCCCTTTCATTCCTTTTTATGTTGTGGTTCACACAGGCTAATGGGCTGTGCCATTGTTGAGTACGCTTGTAATTGGGAGCTCCATACTAGTAACTCTTTACTCAGTCAGCATAGAAACATCAACCTTTTGAAAAAAGAGTATTTTGCGAACCCGAGACCGTTGTAGATATGTTAATTCAAACATTTACAAACTTTGAGCATGTTTTAGTTCTTCAAGCTTCTCAATATATCCACACTTGTATCGCAGTAAACTAATTATATGGTCTTTCCACTCGGGATTAATCTTTTCTTGTTACAGTTGTTAGGAAACAGGCAACCCAAGAGGGGGGGGGAGAATTGGGTTCTTTGCTAGCAATGGATATTTAAAAATAACTTTTCAGAAA
>JAOTRH010197990.1:0-11355 GCA_034768845.1 Heliamphora exappendiculata | reverse complement strand
TCGCATAACTATATAGGTATTCATAAATTTAAGGGAAAAAAATAAAGAAACAAGATGTAGATGAACTCACCTTGTAGTGATGATAGGTGTCAATAACCACGTTTCCATTACTACCATTTGTGATCCTACCTGTCATTATAATACATATATTCTTAGAAAAAGAAGAAAATGAACACTAAAAAGGTTTTCCATCATTTTTTGAGTCCAAATATGTGCCAATAGAATGCTTTACGACCAAGAAAATCAACAATTATATACATTTACGTACGTTGAAAGGGAAGAATTGAAATTGTTGTGACCTGGTATATTTTTATTTATTTAATTGATTAATTATTTTAACATAATTAAAATTATCGGGGACAATTTGTGATTTTATCTTTTTGGGGTCTGGAAATTTAATAATATAAATTTAGACTTAATTAAGATTAAATTGAGGATAAATTATGGAGTTAATTGTATAAAGGATTATAAATGAATAATTTAAATTAAGTATAAGGAGGTTCCAGAGAATTCTAGCAAAAAAAAGGGACGTTGCATCTCAGCTGAAGCTGAGATGCTTCTGGAGAAGCCGAAGGAGAGATCGAGAGAGATCAAGAGAGGGAGAGAGCGCTAGAAAACGGAGAGGGACGAAGCAGAGAGGGAGAGAGAGGTGATGCGAAGAAAGCGCGCCTGTGCGCGCGACCATCCGCCACTGCCGTGCCCCGCCGTTCCTGCCACTGTTGGCGTCGTCGATCACTGACCTATTGCCAACCTCCCTCATCATTTTCGTTTCTCCCTAGCTCTACCTCTGACGCCCCCTGTCCTCGTTTTTTTTTGTTTCCTTTATTCCGCCATTGATGGAGGTCAAGCTTTAGGACCGAACTTTTTTTGGCAATTGAGGATTTAGAACTCTAAATTGGTGGAAAGCAGTTGGGATTTAAGCCATCCGGATTGGAGATCTTGCAATCGGACCACCGAGAATCAAAATTTTCTAGAAGCCGCGGTAAAGTTTTCTCCCCTGTTTTGTGTCGACCATCCGTTCCTCTCTTTATACTAATTTTCTTTTATTGATTTTTGAATTGGGAGGCCACCGGAGAAGAACCAAAGTGTAATCAACCGGAGGGATGTATTCAAAGCTTCATGGAGCAAGAACTAGACCTGGTTGAATCTAGGGTTTTTGAAATTGGGCAAAATTTCAAGGCTAGCGGCTCAATCAGGTAGGATTTGGACTAATTTTAATGTTTTGATATGACTTGGTTGAATTAGATTAAAATCCATTTGAATTTGAATGATTTAACTAATAAAGTAAAGTTTCAACAAAAATCTGTGGGGCCTGTTAAGTTAAATCCATGCTAATTGGTCGTTAGTTAATGTTTCGAGTTATAATCATAAGATTAAAACAATATAACCTTATTGTTGTGGATGAGAAGGCTAAAGGCTTTAGTTTAGTTTATTAGTTTACTAAAGGGTTGGAATTGTAGTTTAAATTTATTGAATTCTAGACTTTGAGAACTTGAGTTGAAACGTAGTTCAAAATCATGAGTTAAATGGGTGAATCATGGTATCAGTTAAATGGGAATGAAATGAGTGAAACCAGTGATTTAAGTTAGAAGAATGATTGAATTCAGGTTATAATTAAGGGTCCTCTACTTGGATTATTATTATTATTATTATTACGTGTTCTGAGAATTCTAAAAGTTGTAAATTAGAATCGAACGGATAATATAATTGAAAAACCTAGGAGGCCTATGAAATTCTTATTAGAGTTGTAATTTAATTGGTAATTTGAGGAATGGGTGAAGGGTAAGCCTATGATTATTTGTTAATCTTTGGGCCTTAAAGATTATAAATTTTACTAATGGTGAATCAAATATTTTTTTATTATTATGAATTAACTTAAAGGCTGATTTAATGAAGTAAGATTGGAAGAAAGTTGGTTGAAACCTTGGAGTTGATAAATTTTGAGTTTTGTTGAACTTATATAAAAAGGGTGAGAATATGAGATTCGGACTTAAATGTCAGATTTCTTAATGAGGGTTCATGCTTAAGAGCTAGTTTGTATTGTGTCATGCCCTAAACTCCGGGCCACGTGAAACACCCATAAACAAATAACCACAACACCTAGTTCGAGAATATAGTCTCAAAGTAAATCATACATGCATTGTATATAAGCGCCAAACGGCGTACAAAACAAGGCTTCAACACCAAGAAACATTTATTAAGCATACGTGATATAGATAGAAACAAAAAGGAAGAGTATAACTCTTCCACATCTCCGCTCCTCCAGATCAACCAGCGTAACTGGTACCTGAAGAAAAACAAATCTCACACCGTGAGCCAAAGCTCAGCAGAAACTAGACAAGCATGCAGTATAAACAAAACATGCTAGGAAAATCGAAGTGCAGTTTTAGACTCTCTTTTCAAGCCTTGAAAACAGTTTGAAAAAGATTTTAGATCACGACTCACAAGTGCCACTAAAAACAGTTTTCACAAGCAATGGGAAAGCGAGGATAAAAACTATTTTTTGACTCATCAGAGTCTTGAAAATAATTCCAGTATTACGACTCTCGTAGGTTAATAATATAGTATTTTGACTCCCGTAGGCCATAATACAGTTTTAAGAAAATTGGTCTATCCGTCACAATATGTAATACATGCAATCCATGATATATATAGTAGTATGCCACGCAGACAAGATTGACTCCTACGAACCACGAATGCAACACATACAGAATTAAATCGACTCTCCCCAGAGCCCTAACAACCGGTATACATAAACCTAGACTCTCACCCGAGCCCTAACAACATATACACTTCAACATCGACTCTCCCTCGAGCCCTGACCACAAATCGATCACATACAATTCATATATCTTCTCGAACTTTCACCAAATGACCCTTATCCGCCCCTCTATGCTTTGTCGACAAGGGTCAACAGATATCTTCACAGACTTTTACCGTAAGACCATTATTCGACCTTCATATGCAACTTTACGAACTTTCACCGTGGGGCCATTATCCGCCCTCCATATATACAATGCAACACATGCATATAAAAACCATTCACGATCACAATGACCGCATAGGACTACATACCCGTCTTACAACATACGAGAATAAAACTAATCAGAGTTCTATAAAAAGAATATTACGTATGACCACGACATTTCACATACGACGCTAAAACCAGGTAATCACCCACATATTCCATACATAGATAAACTTTATAAATGTACATAACCAGTTATAAACGCACATAGCCATATAACCGCACAGTATGACACCACCCGTTACTTAACCCGACATGACATCACATGCCACACATCCGTCATTCGATACCCGAACGACCCATCCACAAATCGGGACCCGTCCACACACTGGGACAACCAACCCCTAACTCGGAGATCAACACCTAAACCTCCCTCAGACCGATTCTCACCAGAACCAAACCTTAAAACCGAACCATGGACCTACACGTCCCGAACATAACCAACACGCACACAACCGTGCCACAACTCCCAAAATCTAACCATGCACGTCAACCCAAGAATGGAATCTAAACAAAACACCCGAGGCCACAACACGACACCTAAACCACCACACGACCAACCGAACCCCAAAAGGAATCCATAGGTATTTGAATAAACTAATTTCCATAAATTAATCAATTGAATACCAAAGGGCGCCAATCGGAAACCAAGAAATCAACTAAAACCACAATCACAACACTGCCCAGGTTCAGTCGACTAGACCCCAACCCCCAGTCGACTGAACAACACACTAGAAAACCACCAAACACCTCAATGCATGGTTCAGTCAACCGAATCCCACGGTCCAGTCGACTGAACCTATGAGGTCAGTGGACTAAATAAGCCCAGAAACTATTTTTGAGCTACGGGTTTGGCCCTCCAAACCCTGAATCGAAGCCTCCAAACTCCCGCCCAACATCCTCAGACATCCACACTCTAGGCCTAACACCAAGACCACGAAAGAAACTCTCAAAACACGATTTCATCCACCGAAATCGACACAAAATCGGTTTTAAACCTAAAACCCAACTTTTACAAAAAATTAGATCTACAACTATCCGACTAGTAAAAATACACCCGATTACACATAGAACCCTTATCAAACAATACAGGTCTAGAATCCTATCTCGGTGAATTCAAAACTCGATGTCTTGATTAACGTGAAAAATTCAAGCTTCGCCAGAATGGAATTCTGACCAGATTAACGCGTAGACCACGACCCCAATAACAAAGATACGACAGTTTGAATGTCGAAAACCGAGCCCTGGGCCCTCGACAACTTAGAGAGAAGGCAAAGAGAAAATAGGAAGCTTGTTGGAGAAGTTCTAGAAAAATAGCTTTTTTGAAAATATCTAATTTCAGATATTTATAGGCCTTTAAAATATTTTTTTTCAAATTTTTTTTAAATTCGCGCCACAATAGCCCACGGCCCCAGGAACCTTCCTCGCATGCATATTTAAGCCCGATCATGCATCAAAAGCAATAAAAACATGCTCAAACAAAAACATGTAACGCGCGTCTGGAAACGCCAAAAAAGAAAACGGGTCAAGGTCTCACAACTCTACCCCCTTAAAGTAATTTTGCCCCCAAAATTCAACTCAAGGTCAAAACAACCAACCGTCGATCGCAATCGACACAAGCATACGTGATAGTTAGTCAAACAAGGTCAGGCATCCTAAATAATGGCCAACTATCTCCAAGACACGAGATCTACAACTCACCCCAACCTTACATCGTCACCAACTACTGCCTCAACACAGCGCACCACCCACGAAATCCATCACCAACTCCTAAACAGATGCAACAAAGAAACTGGCCCAAAGCTTGCAGACTCAGAAAGTACCTCTGCTCGCTGAAGGCATATCTACATCATCCGGCACAACCGGTGCCCTCGAAGAACCAGGAGCTATAAGAGAATATGCTCGGGGCAATCCAACTTTGGCCTGTCCACCAAAACTCGACGCTGTCGATTGTCGCACCGACTGAACTGAAGTTCTCCTATCTATCACTCGGGAAGTCTGTACTGTCGGATACCACTGTCGATCATGTAAAAATGAACCCTAGTGTGCCTGTCATGCTCGGCATATCCTCCATCCGGGGACAAGTCCTGCGGATGTGTCCAGTCTAACCACATCTAAAATAAATCGGTGGCCCTCTGCCCTGTGACTGTTCCAGTATGGGACTCTAGGACTGCCTCAACTGTGAATCCTGATGCTGTCTCAGCTACGGGCAATCTGACACACGATGCCCTGGCTATCCACACCGATAACACCTCAACTCTCTCTTCTCTAGCTTCTCAGATGAAGCCACTGATGGTGCTAGTGTAGAGAACTACTGTGGTAATCCAGATGGATGAAAACTAGTACCAAAAGACCTCTGCCTCTTATTGGAATGCCCACCTGTCTATACCTCAGTCCCACTCTGCGGTGTCTTAGCCTTCCTAGAAGCTCGAATCTTAGTCATAGTGTTCTCCACTCTCGGAGTTGCCTCCACCAGCTTTGTGAACACACGAAGTCCCATCGCAACCACACGCTCCCTGATCGCCGGCCTCAAGCCCCGCTCAAATCTCATAGATCGTAGCTCGTCTATGCTCACCAACTATGGTGCAAACCGGGATAAACATGTAAGTCTGGCCTCATACTACATAATGTTCATGGCCCCCTGTATAAGAGTGTAGAACTCCTCTCTGTATAAGTCCCGCTTCAATGCGGGGAAGTATTTCTCCAGAAACACACCTGTAAAGGCTATCCATGTGACTCCCACAGTCGTCCTGGCATATCTCCACCACTGATGAGCAGCGTCCCTCAACTGAAAGGTGGTAAATAAAACCCGCAACTCATCCTCCATGATATGTAGCGTGTCGAGGATCCGCGTCACCAGCTCCAACCACTTAGTTGCCATAATAGGATCAGGATCTCCGACAAAGATAGACGGATCCATGCGCCTAAACTCCCGCATCGCCATTGTAGCCCTCACCTCAGGCAGCCTCTCCCTAATAATCTCACCTCTAGAGGTCTCAACCAGCTACTGGACAGAGCCAACCAGCACATCTAAAATAAATCGGCGGCCCTTTGCCCTGTGACTGTTCCAGTATGGGACTCTAGGACTGCCTCAACTGTGAATCCTGATGCTGTCTCGGCTGCGGGCAATCTGACACACGATGCCCTGGCTGTCCACACCGATAACACCTCAACTCTCTCTTCTCTGCTTCTCAGATGAAGCCACTAATGGTGCTGGTGTAGAGAACTGCTATGGTAATCCAGATGGATGAAAACTAGTACCAAAAGACCTCTGCCTCTTACTGAAATGCCCACCTGTCTATACCGCAGTCCCACTCTGCGGTGTCTTAGCCTTCCTGGAAGCTCGAATCTTAGTCATAGTGTTCTCCACTCTCAGAGTTGCCTCCACCAGCTTTGTGAACACACAAAGTCCCATCACAACCACACGCTCCCTGATCGCCGGCCTCAAGCCCCGCTCAAATCTCATAGATCGTAGCTCGTCTATGCTCACGAACTCCGGTGCAAACTGGGTTAAACATGTAAGTCTAGCCTCGTACTGCATAATGTTCATGGCCCCCTGAATAAGAGTGTAGAACTCCTCCCTGTATAAGTCCCGCTTCAATGCGGGGAAGTATTTCTCCAGAAACACACCTGTAAAGGCTATCCATGTGACTCCCACAGTCGTCCTGGCATATCTCCACCACTGATGAGCAGCGTCCCTCAACTGAAAGGTGGTAAATAAAACCCGCAACTCATCCTCCATGATATGTAGCGTGTCGAGGATCCGCGTCACCAGCTCCAACCACTTAGTTGCCATAATAGGATCAGGATCTCCGACAAAGATAGACGGATCCATGCGCCTAAACTCCCGCATCGCCACTGTAGCCCTCGCCTCAGGCACCCTCTCCCTAACAATCTCACCTCTAAAGGTCTCAACCAGCTACTGGACAGAGCCAACCAGCACACGCAACAACTCTGTCGCGTCCATCGGTCTGAGGGGAGCATTGGCATCCCCAGCATCAGGGATAAGAATATCCCCTTGGCCAACAGCACGGCCACGGCCTCGACCACAGCCTTGCCCTCTCCTCGCCGACATCACGTCTATATGAAAGCAAAATAATACATAAGACGTAGCACATGAACATAAATGCTAAACACCTAGCATGCTAACACATAGCCACAGTTCATGTACCGCAGATAAGTGCTTCTAGTTAAAAGAGATAAAAGAGAAAATTGTTTCTAGTTAAACATTTTACAATTTTTGATGGATGTACCTGAGTTACGAGCTTAAGACTGTAGCATTAGTTCATGGTTTTCCTAAGAAGAAAGATGTTTCATAATTGGTTAACCGATGTGATTGTTCATTGTTGGTAGAAGTAAAACGTTGGGGTCATTAGAATGTGGATTCGTTTGCTAACGATTTCTTAAAGGTTCCGTTTGCTTTATCCAGTGAGCCCGAGCATTTGGGCGGCATTTCTGGAGATGTAGTTTCATTTGTACGACGTATCGATAGCTTTAGCTCTCGTTGAGTGATATCCCTAAGGGAGTTTAGTGGTTGAGTTACTTAAACGGTAAAATTCTCGACTATCAGTTCTGTGAAATCTTTAGGGGAATACAGACCCATGGTTTGGCCAATTAGGAGATCGTGTTTGGGAACCTTGTTAAGTGCATGAGGTTTGAAAGGAACATAAAAGGGGGTTCGATGGTGTGGTTGGCCTAGTTTTGAGATGGCATATTTTGAGGTGGATATGCTATTTTCTAGTGGAGATGTAGTCTGGAAATTATTTATGTACGATCATAGATTCAGAGGTGGATATGTTATTTGCTGACACATGGGAATGAAGTGTGTAATGATAAAGTTTAGTAGTGTACCATGTGATTTGGATGGCCTAGGGTAATAGGCAAGAAACCGTGTATCAAGATGTCAACTATAGATATATGCCTAGAAATCAGAAGTGCTGGAAGCGTTTGCATGATAGTGGAAGTTAATACTAACTTTGAATAAAGGAACTCAAGAGTAAATCTTCTTTGTTTGGGTGCCGTGCGTTTCTCGTGAAAGTTGCTTGGACAGTGGGTTCAAGATGGTGAATTTTCTAGTGAAAGCTAGGTTAGTAAAGTGTAACCTTGTGAAGTGAGATTTTAGCGTGATGGAAATATTAGCGTTATGTCTCAGAGTATGAAGGGTGATGAATTTGTACTCTATGGGAGGTATGGTGCAAGGTTTGAGGATTGACAATGTTCCTGTGTGTGCGAATGAGGTATGAGAGTTAAGAGCTTAATTGCAATGGGTGACCTGGGAATCATGATCGGGTTAACGGTAGTTGTGTTGCTATGGGCTAGGCGACCTCAAGGTGAGACTTACAGGAATTTGTGAAGACTATGTGTTGGTGGGTATTAGGAGTTCGTTGAGATTGGGTCATGATTTCTAGTTGTTTAGGGAAGATGGGAGTCTTAGTGCATTGGTGTTTGTGTAGTGATCCTTGAGTGTGTACTTCTAAGGCAGGGGTACTGCTGACTTGGGTGGTCGGAAGACTGAGTTCCTTGTGAGCTTTCTAGATGGAGTTTGTTTGCTCTACTGAGTAAACATAAGTGTGCAGAGTTGCATTCTCTCTGAGATTGAGTAGGTAGACTAGGAGTGTTTGTCTTGTGGACAAGAAAATTAGGGTTGAGGGGTAGAGTTCTACCTATAATGATCCGCTGTAAATCGTTAACCGTTATATGCAGCTTGTTCGGGGTTATCTGGGTACGGTTGTGCCTCTTGCTCCCAACAAAGTGGGAAATTCGTTGAAACCTTGCGGATGGGATATCCACGTGGAGCATTTTGATACCTTATGGGTTTGAATTTGTGTTCAATGTGGGACTTTGGATTACTAGGAATTCTTAAAGTGCGAAGAGTGGTTCGACTGTTCGAAAGAAAGATGCGAATGTATATGATAGTTATGATGAGTGAGGGCAATGCAAGGGTAGGAGATTACAAATTGATTAATTTGAGGCATGGTAGATTTGAAAGACTGGTGGGTATGTGTGTGGCATCATGAAGAAAGATGCGATTCAGTTTGTATTGGTGAGTGTGTGCTTGTCAGGTGTTTGATCCCTGTGATTTGCTTAATCCTAGTGGCTCATGAAGTTCAGGTGGCAGTGTCGGTTTTGTTTCGATGGTTAAAGGGCTAGAGTGATGTAGTGCAAGTAGTAATATGATTTCTGATCGTTAATTATCCGTAAGGGCGTGGGCAATTTTTGGGGTAATGTGTGTAACCCATATGAATAATGTTCGAGTTTGGAAAACATATGGTTGGGTTGGAGGAGTAGCCCTCGGTTTGCATTAGAATACAGCTATGAATTTGACTGTGAGTTGATGAAGTTGGGAGAATCTCAGCGGCATTAAGACTTGCTACGCATAGTGCTATAGTTGAGAATGTTTTTCCTTCGGGAATGTGTATGTGGTGTGAGATGGTGGTCATGGAGGGATGGTCGGTGATGAAAAATGGAATGGTCGACTCTAACTCTAGTGTGGATTTCGGGTAAGAATTGACATCATGGTAAACGACGAATCGTTTTAAAATTGGTCAATCTCGATAAGAGTAACATTCGATAAATATGAATAATTCTCTTAATAGTGAAATATTGGTGTTCAAAAATTAAGCCTAATGGTAGTGTGACATTTTTGGAAACAGAGGCGTGTTAACATCCTTGAGTCATATCATCTTGAAAGAACGATCAGGATCGCAGACTAAGAAAGAGGCTATGCGGGCTAAGCGACTAGCAATGTGTGAGAACATATATTAAGATTAAAGGAAGGTTTGGTGTAACTTGAGACAAATTTTTGGGATGAAATTCCCAAAAGGAGGGAAAGTTTTAGAGACCCGGTGCACGCTTATTTTATTTTTCATATTTTCGGTTAGAGAAGAGACTAAAATAAATTTGGGCCCGGGGGCTATAAAATTTTTGTTCGTTAATTAGTAATATGTGAAAATGAAATTGAGGTACAAGGTAATGAACGATATTGATATGGCTATGTTAATAGATAATTCGAAATATTTAAAGGTGAGCAATGATGGAGGTTGAAGTTGAAATTTAAGAAAATTCGCAGAATTCTGCTTCAGGGGTCGCTGCTCAAGCGGTGGAGGTCCGCTCGAGCGGACTATCGGGAAATGTTTGGAGTATTCTTGAACAATGGAGAAAGTTTGGGAATGTATATATATGTGTGACGCACAAGAGAGAGAGAGAGAGAGAGAGAGAGAGAGAGAGAGAGAGAGACCCATATTCTCTTTCTTTTCTCTTCTCCTCCTCCTCTCTTTTTCTCCTCTCCACTTCTAAGGAGAGAAACTCATGAAACCCTAACCGCTCCTCCCTAATCTTAAAGATTGAGGCTAGATTGGGAGCAAGAAATGATAGAAATCAAGCTTTGAAGCAAGGAGGTGGAAGATAAAGCACCAAGGAGCCAAGATCTCTCAAGATCCAAACCCTGGGAGGGAGAAATTGAAGGAATTTCAAGCTTTTGAGCAAATCCGAGGTAGGATCTAGATTCTCTCATATGTGTGTGTTGAGTTGAGTTGAGTTGATATTTTGATTATATGAGTAAAATATTGTAGATTTCATGCATGAATTGGAGGATTGATAGAGTTATATGGGAGTTGAGGTGGTTTCTCATGAAGATTTGAATTTTTGAGAAATAATAAACCATGATTTGAGAATTTATTGCACAAAAGGGGTTTATGAAACTTGAATCCAATGTTTTTGTGATGAAAATTGACGTTTGAGACATCTTTGATGAAGGATAATGGATAATGAAGCTTGAAACTCAAAATAGGGGAAAATTTAGGATTTTTTCGGGCACCAGCGCGCTTGAGTGGATCCCTGTCCGCTCGAGCACTCAACTGGCAGAGAGTTGGGCGCTCGAGTGCCCGACGTCCGCTCGAGCGGACTGACTGCGTAGGGCCAACTTGGTTCGATCATATCTCCCTCATTCGGACTTTGAATTGGGTCGTTCTTGTACTCAAAAAATTCATTTTGTAGAAAAAATTATGATCAAAATAGTGAAGGTATGTCAAAATTTTAAAACCATTTTTCACCCATTTTTACCCGAATGTTTTGGGAAAACTTATTTTGAGTCATATTGGCCATTTTTACTAAATTTCTAGTCCTTTGAGCTTGTGGAACATTTATAGATATATCTAAATTGAGTTAAGAAGCATGCATTGGACCTGTTGATTGAGTCTTCTTTACACTAAATGTAAGTTTCGAATTGATATATGTATATGTATGCCTGCTGGGTGTATTCCTTTTGAATTGAGGTGATCCTCTTGATATCAACTTTGTGTTATGGGTATGTGATAACATTGTGATCT